>LOJH01037007.1:0-13960 GCA_001685095.1 Ellobius talpinus | reverse complement strand
TTCTTTATTCATTAATGGTAATCACAGCACACAGAGGGGACTCCCACATCATATACTCACACACACACACATTAGTTTCTCAGTCACACAAGACTGGTTGTCTCAAATGGGTCTTCTGTATAAGCTAGAAACTCAAAAAGTAGGCTCTAATGACAATGATGGAGTGGATGTGCTGGCAAAGTGAGGGCAAGGTGAGGGCAAGGTGAGGGCAAGGTGAGGGCAAGGTGAGGGCAANGTGAGGGCAAGGTGAGGGCAAGGTGAGGGCAAGGTGAGGGCAAGGTGAGGGCAAGGTGAGGGCAAGATGAGGGCAAGGTGAGGGCAAGCAGGCAAAGAAGGAAACTTTGCTTCTTACATTGTCCTTATATAGGCCTCCGGGAGAAGGTGTGGCCCAGGCTAAGGGTGTGTCTTCCCACTTCAAGGTCTGGATTAAAGGTTAGTGTCATTCCACCACAAGATATGGATCAAAAGCCTGTGTCTTCCAGCCTCAAGATCTGGATCACAGGATGTTATCTTCCTGCCTCAAAATACAGATCATGTGTTTGTTCTCCATCTTTGGATTGTAGTTCATTCTGTATATAGTTAAGTTGACAACAAAGAATAGCCATTACAGCAGTCAAGCATAGATAATTACTAGTAATGCATTGATTCAAGAACCTTGATCTCAAAAGAGAGTCCAATATTACGGCTATCTTTATCAGTTACATGCTGCTTAGTGTTGAAGGTTCTTTTTGCATTTTATTGTATGATCATAGCGCTGAAAGTTATGTACTGAGAAAAAGTTACTTATGAATTATTATAAATGGAAGAAATATTGGTTACTAGTGCAGTTGTAGAAGTTTTGTGAATTATTGGGGACAAATTACAAGCTTCACATTCTCTATTGACTGCTGCTTTCAGCAGTATAAAAATGACAGAGTCTTTGCACAGAAGACCTCTGCGGGAATGCCAAGTACCTATGATTCCAACTCTTATCATGGATTAAACTACAAAATACTAATATGAAAGCAAATATTATATACAGCTCCCTACGTACCAATTACTCTTCTGAGTCCACTGTTGTAAATAAATGAATCTCTTCATTTTAGAATCAGAGTCACCGAGGTACAGAAAGCTAATTCATTCCAGTTCACACAGGTCTTATATTTCTGGAGCTGGGATACAGACCCATCTACTTGTCACCCAGAGTGTCTTAGTTAGGGTTTTTATCACTGTAAAGAGACACCATGACTATGGCAACTCTTATAAAGGAAGAACATATAATTGAGGTGGTTTACATTTTCAGAGGTTTAGTCCATTATCATCATGGTGGATGGAACATGGTAGCATGTAGGCAAACATGGTGATGGAGAGGTAGTTGAGATTGCTACATCTTACGCAGGCAAGAAGATGTGAACTGAGACACTGGGAGTTGCTTGAGCATATATGAGACTTCAAAGTCCACCTCCACAGTGACCCAATAAGACCACACACCTACTCCAACAAGGCCACACCTCCTAATAGCGCCACACCCTCTGGGGCCAGTTTCTTTCAAACCACCACATTCCACTCCCTGGTCCCCAAAGGCTTGTAGCCATATCATCATGTAAAAATGCACAGTTCAACTTCAAATGTCCCCATAGTTTATTACAGCCTTAAATTAATTTAAAAGTTTAAAGTTCAAAGTCTCTTCTGAGATTCACACCATCTTTTAACTGTAATCACCTGTAAAATTAAAATAAAAAAAGCAGGTCACATACTTTTAAATAAAATGGCATAGGATATACATTGCCATTCCAAAACACAGGGAAGGGAACATAGTGAGGAAATAATGGACCAAAGGAGGACTAATAATCAGCTGGGCAAACTCTAAACTCTGCATATTCTTGTCTGATGTCAAAATGCTCATCAGATCTCCAATTCCTTTAATCTCTGTGGTCTGTATCATGCTTCTTCCTCTTGGACCTGTTTTAACTCCCTGTCAGCAGCTCTCTTGGCAGATGTTCCATTGCTCTGGTATTTTGTGTTCTCCAATGCCATTCTGGCTTCATCTTCACAGCTTCATGCAATGGCCTCTCTAGGCCTCCATTCAGAGACACCCCTGATATATGACTGGCCTCAGCAGCTTTTCTTAGTTGCAGAGGGAGATTCCATAATTCCTTCTATTCTTGAAGCCAAAACGACATGGCTGGATGTGCCAAGTTCTCTGCTTTACTGGGACTAGAACATGGCTCTCTCTTTAAATTATATCTTCACCAACTTTCTGTTTTTGACTGTTACCTTTACTGCTTATGCTTGGCTGTTCTAAAACTTTCTCTGTAGACCAGGCTGGCCTTGAGCTCGGAGATCTTTCAATTACATCTTCACCAGCTTTCTGTTTTTGATATTTCTCTTCACTGCCTTAGTTTGGCTATTCTGGAACTTGCTCTGTAGACCAGACTGGCTTCAAAGTCACAGAGATCCAGCAGCCTCTGCCTCTGGAGTGCTGGTATTAAAGACATGCACCACTACTGCTTTGCTAAAAGCTTTTCTTTAATTCCTTTTCACAGGTTGGAAATTTAGCTGGGTGGGATCTTGCCCTGAAGTCACCACTCCCTTTATTTCATTTCTTAATCTGTTTATCTCCTTGAACACAAGATTTAGCTCTATTCCATTTTATGGTCTTTTTTTCTCCTCAAATATTTTTTCTTGCTCAACTTGCCCCTTTTCATTATATATCTTCATTAGAGTTAACACTAGGAACCATACAACAGAGTCTATCCTAGACTGTTTTGAGATTTCTTTTGCCAAGGTAATTAATCCAAAACTCATCACTTTAACCTCTGGCAAAGTTTTCAGTCAAGGACAAAAGCAGCCACATTCTTCACCAAAATATCACAAAAATGATTTCTAGGCGATATACTAAAATTCTTCCCCTCTGAAACCTCTTTAGACAGCCCCCCACAGTTCAAACCGCTCCACGCTGTGTGGAATAATCCTTCTGTACACTGAAGATGTTGCTCTCATTTTTAATAAAAAGCTAATTTGCTAATAGCTAGGCAGGATATTCAGGGCAGAGAGGATGCTGGGAAGAAGAAGGGCAAAGTCAGAGGCATCACCAGTGAAATATAGAGAGGAAAATGGAGTTGCAAGATGAAAGGAGGGGTAATGCCACATGGCATAATGTAGACTAATATAGATGGATTAATTTAAGTTGTAAGAGATAATTTATAATAAGCCTCAGCTATCGGCTGAGCATTTATAATTAATATTAAATCTCTGAGTGGTTATTTGGGAGCAGCTGCTGGGACACAGAATAACTGTCCTCACACTGTGCTCCTACTGGTATTATCCATTAAGCACCACTTAAAGCATTCCTAACACAAACTCCTAAAGTCCAAACTTCTCTGAATTTCCTCTAAACAAAAGCATGGCCAGATCTTTCACAGAAACACTCTAGGCCCTTGTACCAACTTCTGTTTTAGTTAAGGGGTTCTATTGCTGTGAAGAAACACCATGACCACAGCAACTCTTATAAAGGAAAAACATTCAGTTAGGGTGGCTTACATTTTTTGAGGTTTAGTCCATTGTCATCATGGTGGGATATGGCGGCTTGCAGGAAGTCATGGTCTTGGAGAGGGAGCTGAGTGTGCTACATCTTATGCAGGCAACAGGATTTGAACTGAGACACTTGAGCACAGATGAGACCTCAAAGCCTGCCTCCAAAGTGACCCAGTTCCTCCAACAAGACCACACCTATTCCAACAAGGCCACATCTCCCAATAGTACCACTCCCTTTGGGGGCCATTTTCTTTCAAATCACCACACAGAATATCATGTTAATTTTTATCATCATTGGTTTACTTTGATTACTCCTCTACATGAATTTTTCAAATAATCATTTTTGAGGTAGTATTGAAATATAAGCATATTCCTCACAGAGGGAATTTCTGGATTTCCCCCCATTTTGTTATTTTTCTCCATTTGAATATCTGACAAAATATAATTTATAAACAAGGGTCATATTCTATTGTAGAGCAGAGGTCATTAACTTTTCAGCGGGAAAGTGGGTTGTATCATTGTAGGTTTCACAGGCACAAGGTTTTTGTTCCAACAGTTCTGTTCTCAGTCTGTACAGCATGGACGCTTTCACCAACAAGAGATGAATGAGGAGTGGTTGCAGCTGTTTTGGCTAGAATTTTAGATGAAAATAGGTGACGGGCAGATGTGTTCTGGATGACTACAATAGGCTTCTTTGTTTTCTTTTTGTTTTTGTTTCAGGAAGCACAGTTGCAGGATGACCAACAGAGAGAAGGCATCCTGAATTCTTCAAGAGTGGAATATCAGCTATGGAAGTATGACTTAAAGCCACAAGCATAATACCTCAAGCGTTTATAAATCTGATCAGCAGTATAGTAAGGAGATTATGTCAGCTGTGGTAATAAACACAGATGTGTTGAGCCAGAGAGACTTTTCACTTTATCTTAAATGCAATGCCTAATTTAAGGCTGGGATATAAGTCAGTGTTATGGTGCGTAATTTGCATGGGCAAGAACCTGGATGCTATCATCTTTCTGCTTTTCAGTTTTTTTAAAATTTCATTATTAAGAATTGAGAATAATTAGTTATTATGTAAAAATGACTTTAGGCTAGAAGTTGAGTGTTTCAAGTTGGAAGACTCAGTAAAGAACCAAGCAGAAGAAATTGAAGAGATTGAGAATCAGCTATTAAGAGAAGATTTGGTAAGTTAGTGTACTTTTCATTTCTGCCACCATGAAGAAAAAAATTATCTTACCCCAGTGCTACTTGATAACATTTATTTATGTGTTCTTGGTGATAATACGTGTAATGATGCAAGCCATCTTGACTTAACAGAAGAACTTGATTGAATTCATAGAATTAATTATTTGTACAGTACAGTCTGACTAGAGAAGATTCTGACAGCTGAAACCCAACATTTTGCACACATCTCTCTGTGTTTATCTATCCATCCTTCTACCAAGGGACATCGGAGCTGTTTCTACCTTTTGCCTGTTGTAACACTACTCTAGAGGGACATGGGTATGCTGTTCTTTGCTTGAGGCTCTGTTAGTATTTTACAAAATACAGCTCTGCTAATATTTTATTTTTCTTAGAATACTAAGTAGTCATTTGATGTAGTGTTAAGAATCTCCCTTGTAGTCTAGCCTTTCAGGAGTGTTTTAAAAACAAATAGCTTCTAATTTGTATTTCATTAAGAACCAGTACTTGTTCATTAAGCAAACACTTCCCCCAATAAAGTTTAATTTTCTCTAGACATAAAAGAAAGGTAATCCAAAATATTTTCAGAAATGGCTGCTTGGTGCAATTGGGCTTTACAGAGAAACGTGGTACCACTCATATTGAAGGTGCAGAATCTAATCTTTTCATTCATTTATGCTCATTATCCTGACAATGACATGACACTGCAATCTCAAAAAAGATAGAGATAATTCAGGATGCCATTTAATGGTATATAATGAAAATAATATTTATGCTTATTAATCAGAATATAATTCTCATATATTCATTTACAGAAATCCTTATAACAATGGGCTGGAAAGCTAATTCAGCAGTTCAGACACTTGTGGAGGATTTAAGTTTAGTTCTCAGTACCCACGTTCTGTTGCCCTCCTCTAAACCCAGGGGGCACCTGCCTGTACCCGAGCACATTACCAAAGAAAGACATACACATAGGCATACTCAAAGACAAAATAAATCCTTTAAGCAAAAATTGAGATCATAAATTTGCACTGTAAGTAATAAGCTGGAGCAATGATGCATTTGTTCCTACTGACTTGTCTAGTCTTGTAGTGCATTGTACACATATCAGGGCAAAGTAGAACAGTTACACACATATACTGGTGTTCCTCATGACTGAAGAGGCATTGAGAAATGTTTTTACTTTTCTTATTAATTAATTAGTCTACCTATTACCATGCCTTTCCTGCATATATAATGTGACAACATATCAATAAGGAGCATTCTGTCAATAAGACTTCTAATAAACATCCCTTACATAATTACTATACAGAAATATATTAGAATATCTAAAATTGAAAATTTTATTGTAGTATCTTGAGCCTATTAAAGTTATTCAAATGTAGTGAGAGATTTTCTATAGATTCCCAAAGCAGTGAATTAGAAATATGCCATTAAATTAATATTAGCCACGTTCCATTCCAGTCTACTCTGTGAATCAGATGTTTAATGAGACATCTTTCTTCCTGTGAACTTGATAATTATGCTTAACTCTTCCATAGTGTTTTCAGATCATAGTTCCCTTACACAAGATATCATATGTATTAAGATGTTTGATATAGTTTGAAGGTGAAGTGTCTAGATGGGACCTCTGACACTGGTTTCCACACAGTATGGTTGAATGTCATATAAAGGTAAGACTTTCCTAACATCATGTCTGTTTGGCAAAATAGATTATTCAAAAGAAAAAACAAAACAACTGATTGATGCTCAAATAAAAGTCTAAATTAAAAACCACAGCTGGGGATATATCACAGTGGTAGAGCATGTACTTCCCATGCATAAGGCCTTGGGTCCAATGCCCAGCACCACAAAAAGGGTACAGATAGTGTCTTGGTGTTTATATTACTGTGAAGAGACGTCATCACCAAGCCAACTCTTATAAAGGAGAACATTTAACTAGGGCTGACTTATAGTTTCAGAGGTTTAGTCTGTTATTATCATGATAGGAAGCAGGGCTACACGCAGGCAGACATGGTGCTGGAGAGGTAGCTGAGAGTTCTACATCTTGATCTGCAGGCAACAGGACATGAACTGTGTGCCACACTGGACATAGTTTGAGCATATGAGATATCAAAGCCCACCTCACAATGATGCACTTCCTCTAACAAGGTCACACCTCCTAATAGGGCCACTCCATACGTTCCGCAGTGCTGGCTTGGTGGTCATGAACTTCCTTAACTTGTGCTGCTATTGAAATGTCCTTATTTTTCATTAATTTAAAAAGATAACTTCCAGTCTCAAAATGCATCATCCAATGCTTTTCATGATTTGAGAGTCCCCAGGGAGAGGTCTGATGTTATTCTGCTATGTCTGCCTTTCTAGGGAAGATGACATTTCTTCTTGTACATTTAACAATTATCAACTTGCCAGGCAGTGGTGGTGCATGCTTTTAATCCCAGCATTCTGGAGGCAGAGGCTGGCAGATCTCTATGTGTTTGAGGCCAGCCTGTTCTACAAGAACTAGCTATAGTACAGGCCCCAAAGCTACAGAGAAACCCTGTCTCACCCCCCAACACCAATAAATAAATAAATAAATAAAATTATTAACTTAGTTGAATATTGTTTCTTTGTTTTCATTTTTGCCTCTTAGCTATAACATTGTTGTGGGAAGTTTCTTGTCATATTATATCCACTTGGTTTTCTATATTCTTCTAGTATTTGAATCTCTATATCTCTAGATTGGGGGAGTTTCCCGTAATTTCATTTAATAGATTCACTATGCCTTCTGCATGTTTATCTTAGATCTGCCTTCTGTCTGTGGATTCATAGCTTTGGCCTCTTGCTTATATTTCAGAATTGTTGAACATGTTATGCTCATTTATTTATTGTTTACATTTACTGCTTACATTTATTTACGTGTGTGTATGTGTTTGTGTGTGTGCATGTACCACAGAGTGTGTGAAAAGGTCAGAGGACAACTTGCTTGAGTCAGCTCTCTTACTAAGGCTGTCTTACCTGTTGATGTTCGCTTATACAAAGCCCCTAGGGTAGCTCAGTTTTTAAATACCAATTTCACTTTCAAGATAGCACCTGACATCTGTCCTCCAGTTCACATAGTGTGATAAAATAGCATTTCTGTCCATCGCTGGTCCATCCACGGAGGAATCACTGGCTGACTAACTTCTGCAACTGGATTTGAAGCTTGTGAAGGCTGTGGGCTTGTCTTGAGGGCAGGAATGGCCAGGTTTCTCTGACTTACCCTTCTATAAGCTTCACAGAGGAGACTGTGAAGCCAAGGCTATGTTGGGATATCTTCCCTGCAGTGCTGAGCTTTTGCTTCTGCTCATTTCCACTGTCCTCATTTCTCCCAGGGATTCTAATGCTAGTTTTATCTCTTTCTCTCTTTGAAATAAACTCTCCTCTTTTCTTATTATGTATCTTTCCTCTGCTAGCTTTTACAAAATCAGCCTCAAATCCATCATCTTATCTGGAAATAAAGATTAATAATATTTACTTGTGTGTGTGTGTGTGTGTGTACCACATATTTGCTGTGTTGCCAGAGGTTAGAGAAGAGCACTGTGTCCCCTGATGCTAAGTTTTAGGAAGTGGTGATTGACCTGATGGAGGTGGTAGGAAATTAACCTAGGTTTTCTGCAAGAGTGTCAAGGGCACTTAACCGCTGAGCCATCTCTTCAGCCCCAGGATAAAGACCTTTAAAAGGTCTTGATGACCTTCAATTTTTTTATTGGAGGTATAGGATTGAAAATCAGATTTCAGTGTAAAAGCGGTGGTGAGTGATTAAAAATGGATTTGTAGGTGAGAGCCTGACTTGAACAGGCTGATAAAAACTAGAATATGATGAAGTTAATTCAGCTATTGTGTGACTTCTGATAAATCCCCAATAGCAGACAAATGATTCTAAGTGTAGCTTGGTAAAACAATGAACTTATTGAAGTTACTTACAGGAATATTGGTGACTCAAAGTTAGAGGCATCATTGAGAAGTCAACGCCAGCATAGGGAAATCTTACAAACTTCATTCCTGGAGCTCATTGCATAAATTAGAATCAGATCCACCGCAGAATCTCCTCTCCCCATCAATTGTCTACACCTTGATAACACTGTGGAGAGGCCTTGTGACTTTTGTAAATTTTGGAGCTTTATGAGTCTTGTAGGTTTTGTTAACTTCCTGAATCTTATCAATTTCTTACTCCCTCCTTGAAGGAATGTGACAATCCTAAGGAAACAGGCACAGAACAAGTGTCTAAGTTGCTTTTCAATTATCTGAAAATACACCATGACTAAGGGCATTTATAAAAGGATAAAATTTGAGGGGGTTGCTTAGAGTTTCAGAGGGTTACTCAATAACCATTCTAGCAGGGATGAAGGTAACAGGCAGGAAGGCATGGTGCTGAGGCATCTAAACAAAATCAACAGGCAGAGAACAGAAAGACTGGGCTTGAAACCTCAAAGCCCACCACCAGTGACACCGCTCCTCCAATAAGGCTGCACCTCCTAATTCTTCCTAAACAGTTCCACCAATAGGGGACCAAGCATTCAAATATATTAGCCTACAGAGGTCATTCTCATTCAAACCACCACAACAGATAAGATAAAGAAGGCTTAGAGAAAAACAGAAAAAATAGGAACTCCTGGCTGGGCTAGGGAATACAAGAATGAGAATTTTATTCATCCCAAAGTCAAGTGATAATGAAAAATGTAATAGAAATAAAATAAGTACATTCTAAAGTTATCTTCAAAAGGTATGATTTTAAGCACCTTAGAATATCTAGAACTATTAATGAGCATATATATGTATGTATGTATGTATGTATGTATTTATATGTTGGTGCACCACATGCATAGTTAACAGAAGCTTGTGAGTCACCATGTGGGTGCTGGAAATCAAGCCTGGGTCTTCTGGAAGAGTACTCAGTGTTCTTAACCTCCCTAGGTATCTCTCCTGCCCCATATAACATCTTAATCACTAAACCATCTAAACACTCTCTACAGAATTTTATTGGCATTTATTTATTTTTCTTATTAAAGAAAGCATTTAACTTGGGACTTATTTACAATTTCTGAGGGTTAGTTCACTATCATGGCAGAGAGCATGGTGGCACACTGGCAAACATGGTACTGGAGAAGTAGCTGAGAATTGTGTGTCTTGATCCCCAGGCAGCAGCAGGAAGAGACAGTGACACACTGGCCAGGCTTGAGCACCTAGAATCTCAAAGGCCACCTCTAGTGACACACCGCCATTAAGACCACACCTCCTAATCTGTCCCCGATAGCTCACCAGCTGGGAACTAAGCGTACCTTTATGAGCCTATAAGGACTAATCCCATTCAAACCACCGAATGACACACCCTTGGTTATACTGAGCCTGTCTAAAACCAACCCACAAACTAAAAACCTACAGTCTCTTTAGTAGCTTGAAGCTCTGTATCAGTTACTGCCCCATCTAAGGCCTAGCATGGATAGTAAGAGAAAACTTAGGACTAGCACAGGAGTTTATGACTGTCAGGTCAAGTATCTGTGAATGTCGCTTATGGGTTTACTGGTGTTCATGCATCAAGAATTCTACTTCGTTTTCCTGCCTTTTCGCCTGTCAGGTTCCAAATACTCAAAACCTCTGTTTTAGCAAATATATCTATTAGTTTAGCTTCCATGACAAAGGTGTAAATCAATGTATTCTGTTTTAACAGATGTCACTGTTGGAATTCTGTCCTAGATAGCATTTTATAAATTGTTTCTAATGTACATTGCTCACAAGCTCATGAGAAGTCCGATTTAAGAAACAAGGATGAGCCCTTAGGTATTTAAAAAAATCTACTTATAAATATTTTGTCAAAGATTGGAGGCAAAAAGAAACAACAAAATAAACTTATCCCGTCGACGCAATCCCTGGCATGTGTTTTGGAACAAGAGAAGGAGAAAACGGAAGAATTAGAAAAGGAAATCCACAGGTAAGAGTTTAATATTTCAGATCATGTTAGTCATCCTGCAGTTGATTTAACTTTGGCTTACTGACTACCTAAATAGAAATTAATAGGGTAGCTACCATTTCACAACAAAATTATTATGTTTTAAATGTACTTCATAAACTCAGGGCAATGTGGAATATTTTTTGAGTGCCAAAATATCATTATCATTCTTTAATGGCTTTGACATTAGTACTAACAATAACAACAACAACACTATTAGTAATAACTTTTGGTGTAACTGTCATTGCACCGTTTCTTTTCTACCTTGAATTTATGTATCTGAAGCATTTTTTTGCATTATATTTTCCTTTTTTGGGGGATATCCTCACCTCAATTTTCAAACCTGCTCACATCTAAAGTTCTGTCTTGCCTGTTCTTTCCCAGCACAATTACATTGATTGTATTTACTTTTTTCTACCTCTTTCTCGTTTTCAGTTATAAAATATATAGAATGGGTAAACTCATTTGAACTAGTATTTTCCATGTTCACTATATCTTTATCTATACTATATAGCTATATTTATCCTTAAACCTTAGCTTGTTACCTATATGCATGCCAATGAATATAGATGTTTTTTCTGCACTGTTTTATCTCTTAAAACATAACCCCAAATTGCTTCCTGAAGTCATTTTTTTATCAGGTACTTGATCACAGCAATAAGAAAAGTAATATAGAAAAATGGAATCAAGGAAGAGGGCTGTTGTGATAAACATGTTTTTTTCAAGCCCTTGGAACCAATTTGTTTGGAAAATGTAGAAGAATTTGGAGCTGCAGGCTAGCATGCTTGTAATCAGAATGTGGCAGGCCATTCTGGGGGCAGTTGGATAACAAAAATTCTAAAAGAAATGTAGTCACAAAGTTTGGGAAGAGAAAAAAAGGACTTTATTGGGAATTGGACTAGAAGCCATTCATTTTGCGGTCTGGCAAAGAATTTGCCTACATTCTGCCTGTTTCCCAAAAACTTGAGTGAGGCATAGTTCGAAAGTAATGGACTCATTTGTTTGGCAGCAGAAATTTAAAGACACTATAGCATTCTCAGGCTATGCCATGGTTCTTGCTTGCTGCTCTTATCTAGGTTCACAACGATAGATAGATAGATAGATAGATAGATAGATAGATAGCCAGTAGAACAGAACGATGTGAAAAAAAGTACATTTCAGTGAGGAATGTAGTGTAAGTTTAACTTGAAGATGAGGCCAGTATAGAGAAAGCATCTGTCACTGTAAAGTAGTTTAGCAAAATTAATGAGGAACCTCACACTTTGTATTGGCAGAATAGGAAAGGGACCTTGAGGATGAGACTCTGCTCATCGAAGGCCCAAGCTCATAAAATTGCAAATTCATTTGAAATGAGAAAGACTGAAACCTATAATGCCTCTGAAAGGCTTCCCTGCCTAAAAGCAATTGCCTAGGGAATTTTCTCAGTTTAGATTCCACGGCATGCAGCAGCCACTACAGCTGTGGCAGAAAGGATCAGAATACATCTCAGATGGACAACACCATACCCATGGTGCTGGTTTTTCATGCGTACAAAACTTAAGAATTACAGGGTCATGAAGGTTTTCACTAGGGGCCTTGGAAGCTTCTGAGGTCGGGCAATGAGGCAGGGGCAAGTTCCATACAGGAGATTTTGAGAAGTAACTGCATGAAGCTATGATGGTGAAGCCTAAGCTGTAGTGGAGATCATAGGATGCTGGATATATCAGAACCATGGGATGTTCACCAATGAAAACTACAGGGACATAGTGGAGCACATTTAAGAGGGAGGTTACATGTTCCATAGGCAGAAGAGAATGAGGACTATGGGTGTCTATTCAAGGCTCTTGGAACTCAGACAATTATGTCATGAGCCCCAGAAACCAGGCAGGTGGCTGACGTGTTGGTTTTTGCCTGTTCTGTTCAAGCCTGACATTGCTCTGACCTTTCCTTGCTATGCCTTCATCCCTTCCTTTTGGAATATGAATTATTTAGTACAACTGTATATTGGAATTATGTAGCTTAGGTTTTGATTTTACAGAGGCTACAGTTAAGAGATTGCCTTGAGACTCAGAAGAGACTTTGAATGTTTGACTTTGGAACAGTGTTACAGCTGTTAAGATTATGGAGAATTGTTACAGATGAAATACCTTTGTTTTGCATTAAGAGATGCCCATGAGCAAGATACAGAGTGCTGTGATTTAAGAGTGGTGTGAAGTCAGGCATGATGGCATATGCCTTCAATCCCAGCTCTTGGGAAACAGAGGCAGGCAGACCTCTGTGAGTTTGAGGCCAGACTGGTCTCCAAAGAGAGTTCCAGGACAACTAGGGCTGTTACACAGAGAAACCCTGGCTTGAAAAACCAAAAAAAAAGTTGTATTTGGGTGTCAAGTTGACAAAGGATGGACTTATAATAATCTTCATTTTCGATTTGACTGGATTTAAAATCAACTAAGAGACGCATGTCTGGGTTCATCTGTGAAGGTGTCCCTGAAGTGTTTAACTGAGGAAGAAAGATCTACCCTGAATTTAGGTGACATTGCCTCTTGAGCTAGGATTCTGGACTAAATAAAAAGTGAAAAAGAGATTCAGTTGAATACTGGCATTCATCTCTTCCCCAGCTACTGTCTCAACACAAAATGACCTGCCTGTCACCATGGAGAGAGCAGCTATGATCACCATGACTTCCCCACTAGGAAGGGCGGGCGCTACCTTCAAACTGTAAGCCAGAATGATCCTTCACACATTGCATTTGTCAGATATTTTGTCATGGTGTGAGAAAAGTAACCAGTACAGTACTAAAAATGAACTTGTGTTTCCCAAACAATTCTGTGTATAGTTACACGTTCGTCTGTCAAACTAATCATATTTTTTTTCTCATAAGCCACAACTGGTCAAATGCAGAGATAAGAAATCTTGGGGGGTGCTTGCCCCCAATTAATGCATTTACAATATGACCCCTGCACTTTAGACTCAGGGAACATTGTGGAAGAGGGGTCAAAATATTGTAGGAGACAAAGGACCAGGAAATCTGCTGCAAAATAGTTCCTTCTAAAATAAATACATAAAATGAATATAACATGGGGGAGAGAGATGGCTCTGGGAGGAGTTGTGGAGTAGCATATGGGGGGACATGATTAAGATACATTATATGTGGGCTAGAGAGATGCCTGAGTGTTATGTGGGCTAGAGAGATGCCTGAGTGTTAAGGGCACTTGTTACTTTTCCAGAGGACCAGGGTTTGATTCTTAGCAGCCACATGGCAGCTCACAACTGATGGAGGAGGGTCATCTGTCTATGTGTTACTTTCATTGGTTAATA
>LOJH01037006.1:0-10828 GCA_001685095.1 Ellobius talpinus | reverse complement strand
CTCTCTCTCTCTCTCTCTCTCTCTCTATATATATATATATATATATATATAAAACCTAATTACCTCCCACAGGTCACATTCATAAACAACATCACATTGTGGGCTAAGGTTTCAACATACTAACTTAGGTGAAGAAAAAATAGTTAGTACATAGCACTAACTCTTTATTAGTCAAGATTCTCAAGCAAAATAAAACAAGAAAGAAGGAGAATAAGAATATAAGGAATTGATTCATACAGCAATAGAGGCTGATAAAAAGCAAGTTTGTTTGACGTGGCTGTCATCTGCAAGACAGAGACATGAGAAAGTTGGTGGCAGCATGCAGTGCTGAGTGAAGCTGAGACTGGAGAAGCTAAGTGTGTCTCAGCCACAAGACTAGAGAAGAATGATGCTCCAGCCCAAATGATCAGCCACTGGGGTGAAATCTTCTTTCCCAGCTTTGTATTCTGTTAAGGCCCTCAGAAGACTGAAAGACACCACCCACAATGAGTAGTTGCATTGTTCATTCCTATTTTAATGCTAGTCTCATCCCTAAATATCTTCATTCACACATCAGAAACAACATTTAGCCACATACAGGATCATCATCCCATAATCAATCAAGCTGGTACAATAAAATCAACTCCCATAGTATATCACAAGTCTCTTAAAGGACCACCAAGGGTATAGAGTTATGAGGATGGAAAGGGCCTCTGGTGGCACTACCTATTCTTAATCCTCCTTTGCCAAAGGTACTCCTGCTGTGCTGCTGGGCATACAGGGGTTTCTCAAAGACTCTGGGCTGTTTGGTTCCCTTGAACCCCTGTGGCAGACTGTGTAGAGCAATGGCTGTCAACCTGTGAGTTGCGAGCCCAGAAGACCTTTGAAAACACAGATGTTTACATTATGATTCATAACAGTAGCAAAATTCCAGTTATGAAGAAGCAACAAAAATAATTTTATGGTTGGGAGTCACCACAACATGAGGAAATGTATTAAAGGGTCACAGGATTAGAAAGGTTGAGAACCAGCGGTCTAGAGAATAAGCCAATAATATTTGCATCAACTCCCTACTACATCATACTCCAGACATTTGTCCTTCCCTGCCCCAAAGCTACATTTCCAGAATGGATACAAATGCTAAAATAAAATAGTCATGAAAAGTCAGTGTGATCTCTTTGAGGACACAATAGCCATGGTCCAACCTACAACCACTAAAACAACCAATAACAGAACTGTTTGCTCCTTTCCCACCCACTCCCTCCAGGACAGTGAAATACTCTTTGCCTCTAGGACTAAGAATTTTAATAATGATATCCCAGGATCTTATCTAAAGACAGACATGTCTAATTTTACAAAGGCCCCTGTGAGCTACGAAGACTCACACATGCGTTCTCTCCTAGCATGCCTCCACACCCATCTCTCCAATGTGTGATTATCAGTAAAGCATGCTCCCTGTCCACCCTTTCCTGCTGTACCCACTCACCTGGGACAAGGCAGTTTGGTCAAAGCCTCATGGAATGAATCACAGATGGTGAGAGTGTCTCTCTTTGTGGGTAGTCCCCAACCTCAGCAGGTTTGTCAGCTGCTCTCTCATGATAAGGAATCGTAACAACCTTTGCCACAGAGAACCAAAGGAGCCCGTTTATGTGACATGGGACTGTAAATGTGCTCTGAACAGATGGGGTGGTGAAGGTCAGTGTATGTGGTGCTATGTGACTCACAGATAGCTGGGTGCTGCAAAGCCCAAACCCCTGCAAACACTGGGATTGTCACTGCAATCCTTTTGATCAACAAAACTGGTTTGTTCTTGTCCACTAATAAGATGCTCAAAAATAGCCCCTTATTAAAGCCAGTTCAGCCTGGCTTTGGGGAAACTCAGAGGCGTGTAAGTTTTTCTTTCATCACCTCTGTAAGACTGAACACAGATCTACTCCAGGACCCTTCCCACAGCCTGTGAAGCACACACCATATCATGAGTTCTTCACTATCCAAGCCCACTTGTCTGTCCTGGGTCTTCACTCTAGAACCCCCTTTAATGGCCAGCAAACATGTATTTGCTGAAAGTTGACCTTGCTAGATTTGGAGAGAATGATCTCCACTCTTAGAAGTTATGGGTTTCTCGGGATGTTTTATCCTAACTGCTTCCACAGACATGGATTAGGGAAAGCCATGTTTCTACATCACACCAAACAATGAGCCAGATTCACATCCAAAGTCCCAGAAGAATGAGCAACTTTTGAGAAAAGATTAGAATGGGGCTTTTATTGTGAGTGGATAGAACTTGGCAATTTTATTTCCCTAAGTAAGAGCAAGTCCTCCACTGCTGAGCTCCACTGAGATTAATGAGGAAAGATTGCTCTCTGGAGCCTTGCAGCTGTCTCCATCTCTTCTCTTGCAAGTCCCATGTCTGGGGCAGTGTTGATGTCTGGAGTAGATAACATGGTGCACTAGCCTGGGATTCCTTCAGAATGGGGATCTTTTGTTCCTGTTGCCTTTGGAGCTACCAGCAAATAGCCTTCTTCTCTCAGACAACTTGGGTCCTGCCTAGGTACAGGGAACTGCCCAATGCAGTTTTCTGCCAGTGACTGTATGTACGGGGACATAAAAACCACATCTCTTTGCTCCAACTCAGGCTGTCTGTGTTTCAAATCTCCCTGTGGGGTTAGCCAAGACCTCCCTTAGGACTGTACAGCAACCAAACAAGTGTCAGCCTAAGCTGCTTCCTTCCCTTTTCCTCCAGATATTGATCCCAACCAGGAATAGTCTTGAAAATATTCCCAGTTTACTACCTTCTATCCAAAAACCCAGCCTGTGGCAGGGTTTCACACTGTCTGTCATCCTACCTCTGAGTTTTGTTGCTGCAACCACGCTATGAGTGTGGCACAGAGACAGCTTCCAGTCTCAAGCATCTGTTGCCTCTACTTCAGCAGAATTGTGGACTCCACCGGTGCAGTCCAGGGACTCGGAGCCTACACATCAACTTGTCTCCCCAGCTTGGCTGCAAGTTCTGGTGTAACTCCAGGTTCTCAGACAGTCCCCAGAGGGACCAGGCTTCACCTACACCCACAGGCCCCCTTCAATAATATACTTTTCTTCACTTCACCACCTCTTTGTCCATTCTATCTCCTGACCTGCCGTTAATGCCCAAGTTTTTGCCTCAGGATCTGCTTCTGAGTGGCTTCAAAGAAATTAGTACATCTTTCCTCCTCTTTAATTGTGCTGGAAGCTCATCTACCTAGGAATAAGAACTGGAAGCAGACTAGACTTGGTCGGTAGGAGTATAAAGCTGTACAACAGCCTTGGAGCACCGTGGACACAAGCTTAGGTGGGTCATGACATGCCTAGCCAGTGTCAAAGCGTTTCTCAGTGAGATTTCTCAAAAGAATATACATCCAACACACCACCTTTGCTCCACTTTTCTGTACCAGAATTGCCCATAAGCCATGAGGAGTGGGACTTCCAGAACCTGAATGACAATAATGAATGGCCCTTACTGTGTAGCTATCAATGCATACGTGCATGAAACAGTGTCCACAGCCTCATCCCTTCACACTGGCAAAATCTTCACCACTTCATGTACTGGAAACTGAGACTCAAAAAAGAATCATTTTCTATAGTCTCCCAGGCAATTTGAAGAGACGGAATTCAAATCTAACCCTGATCACCTCCCAACACCATGTTTATTAGCAGAAGGCAGGAGGTCCTGGAGAGCTACCAGGGCCCAGATGTACCAGTTAGTTGTCTCCTGTGTTGCAATCCTTTGCAAATGCAATTAAAGGGTAGGGAAGGTTTCTTCTGGCTCACGGTCCAAGCAGGCAGTTTATCAAGGTGGGGAAGGCCTAGCAGCAGGACCCTGAGGCAACTGTTCACATTGCAGCAGCAGTCAGGAAGCAGAGTGATAGATGCTAGAGCTCAGCTCACTTACTGTATTTATTCAGCCTAGAACACTAACCCATGAAATGGTGTCGCCCACAGTTAGGTGGGCCTTCCCACCTCAGTGAACACAATCTAGAAACTCCCTCACAGCCAAGCCAGGAGGTTTGTCTTCCAGGTGATTCTATGTCCTGTCCAGCTGAACATCAGTATGAACCATCCCACCAGCCAAGCAAACTCGAGGCAATGCCAAGTCCAGGGGGTGGAGAACGGGAGCAATGTGGCCTGTGTGTTTCAGGAATGAGCCTGAGAACAGATCCCAGGAAGGTGTTCCCAAACATCAACACCGAGCTTTAGCTGGAGGAGAGAAAGAGATAACACAAGATAACCGCAGACTCTTCAAAGTCAGTGGCAGTCCTTGAGAAAGGAACCCAGTGCTAGTCTTTTCCAGGGCAGTGAGGCCCTAACTACTGCTTCAGGTTTCCTCTAGTCTGAAATAAATTAGGTAGCAGAAATTAAAAAGTGAAAATTGACTTATTTAGAGTTTGGCCAATTAGTGGGAGTAGGCTGGGGAGACATTTAATTTCCTCCCCACTGTGCCTGTGATCAACTTATACGTTATAGAAAATCATGAGACAATGTCAGAAAGAATACAAATTTAGCCATGAGACAGTTTAACCCATGATTTCCTGGAAGAAGTTGACTTGGGCCTCAAGTTGACTGACTTGGCTCCATTCTCTGTCGTGAGATAGATTTTTTTAAAAGTCCAAGGTTGAACAGGTGTTCTGTCTCAATCACTCTCCATGTTTAAAAAAGAATGTCAAGGCTTCCATAGGATAATGCTTATGAGGTTCCCACCTGCCTTAGGGTTTCTATTGCTGTGATGAAACACCATTACCAAAAAGCAAATTAGGGCAAAATGGTTTATTTGACTTCCACTTCCATATTGCTGTTTATCACTGGGGGAAGTCAAGGAACTCAAACAGGACAGGAACCTGGAGGCAGGAGCTGATGCAGAGGCCATGGAAGGGTTCTGGTTACTGATTTGCTTCCCCTGGCTTGCTCAGCCTGCTTTCTTATAGAACCCGGCACCAGCAGCTCAGGGACAGCACCACCCATCGTGGGCTGGACCTTCTGCCATTGATCAATAATTGAGAAAATGTCTTACAGCTGTATCTCACAGAGGTATTTTCTCAACTGTAGCTCCTTCCTTCCTGATGGCTCTAGCTTGTGTCAAGTTGACACACAAAACCAGCCAGTACACCACCTGTTCTGGGCCTGGCAGAGTTCTTTGTCCTGAAGTCCATTCCTTTGATGTACAGTATGGTAGTGAGGTCCTTAGTATTTTTTCTTTGGAGGTGAGATTTGAACTCAGACTACTGTATGCTTGTGGAAAACAAAGGAACAAGAGTATCTTCTTCAGAATTTACAGCATCGTGTGATCCTGGGTACAAATGTAAGCCAACTGAGCCCTCAGGAAAAGGGAAGCCACGTTCAACACTGTGCCAGCCAGTTTTCCCCTTTCAACCACTATTTACTGAGCACTCTTGAGGTGAAGATAGGGAAGGAAACCCAGAGAGTGGCTGTTCTAGTGTGGAAGAACCAACAGCTAACACCCAGTTCCTGATGCTCCAGAGCAAGATTGCTGGGAAGCTAGGCAAGTATATCAGGCTTGAAGGTTTCTGAGGATAAAGCACCATGATCAGAAGCTTGTGAAAAACAGGACCTAAACCTGTAAAAGCATGGGATAAAGATCTTTGTTGGCCCTGTGTGGAGACACTGGCATTCACAGTTGTCCAAAAGAATGTAAGATTACCATCCAGCCCAGCAGAAGCTTTCTGAAAGAGAACAAATTCACACTATCATGACCTCCCATAAGAGTGAGCATGTCAGTCACCTGGATGAGAAAACAACACTAGAGAAATGCATCTGCTCTAGGGACTTTCAAGAATTATAAAAAGCCTACCTAAATGTGTAGGCTACCATAAGGCTCACTTTGGCCCTTGTCTATCATCAATTTTTTTAAATTGTGCCATGACTACTGTCTATTCTTACCTATTAGGGTATCCTATTCTTCAGTGGTCTCAAATGAATACAAGCAAATGTGTGTGAACACACACACACAAATAAATAAATGTAATTGATGTGGGAGTATCCTCTGTGTGCTGTAATTACCATTAATGAATAAAGAAACTGCCTTGGCCTGTTGATAGGGCAGAACGTAGGTAGGTAGGGAAGATGGAACTGAATGCTGGGAGAAGGAAAGAGTCAGAGATACGCCCTGGATCCACCACCGGAGACAGATGTGCTGGGACTTTACTGGTAGGCCACAACTTCGTGGTGATACACTGATTAATAGAAATGGGTTAAATTAAGATGTATGAATTAGCCAATAAGAAGCTAGAGCTAATGGGACAAGCAGTGATTTAATGAATACAGTTTCTGTGTGATTATTTTGGGTGTAAGCTAGCTGGGAGGCTGGGAAGAACAAGTGGCCCACTCCTTTCTACATGTAATTTTCAATTTTTTGATAAATATTCAGTTACCCAGAGAAAGGGTCAGAATCACCGAGCCTATGACACTGCCCTATATCCCTCTCTTGCTTATGGTCTCTGCCTCAGTCAAAACAGTTCCTCCCTCTCTATTTCTCTCTCTCCCTCTCTGTCTCTCTCTCTCTCTCTGCCTTTGAAATGGCTAATCTTAGTTGTCAGGTTGACTACATCTGGAATCAACTAAAAGTCATGTTAGTGAGAGATTTTCTTGATTAGTTCATTTGAAGTGGGAAGACCCACCCTAAATCTGAGCCATACTTACCCACATAAAAAGACATGAAAGAAGGAAGCTTTTGCTTTTTGCCTGCTGGCCCTCATTTTCAATGTCAGGCTCATCTATTCTGTTGCTGTGTACATTTACTCTATCAGTTTTATTCCTTTAGAAGATGATAATACACCCTCCATTATGTCATTATGTGTTTGCATACCTGACCTCTTCCCCACTCTGGGAACTGTTTCTACCCCAGGTGGGAGTCTTTTTGTTTGTTTGTTTGTTTTGTACAGGGTCTCACTGTGACCTAAACTCACTATGTAATTCAGGCTAGCTTCAAACTTGTAGGAATTCTCCTGCCTCTGCTTCCCACATACTGGGAATATAGGCAAGTGCTACTATGCCCCAATTGCAAATAGAAAACATAAAACCATTTCTCAACACAGGCAGATCTCACAAGGAATTCTAGAGCAATTACTACGAGAGTAAAATCTCCATTCTACACTCGCACCTGGGCAGACAGGTGGGTAGTAGCCCTGGGACCCCACGCACTTGGCCCCTGCTTATATACACTGCCACGGCTGTGTGTGCCTTTCTCTAAAGAAGAAAAGTAGGTCAAGCTAAAAATGGAGAGAACAAGAGCACTGTGAAGCCATAGCTTTCTGCTGGGTTTCCGGAGGAGTGATCTACGTTACAAAGATGTGGAGGTGTTCTTGGAACTCAGATGAGCATTTAATGGAGCAGGCTCAGCTGGCTTTGCTGGTAAATACACACATCACTTTTATGGCAGGCTTGGAGAAGGTGAGTCTTCAGCAGTGTGTTTTATTTTTATTTTGTTTTATCTTTATTTTATAACCTATGCTGTGGAGTAGGACACAGTTTTCAGAAAATGGATAGGCCTTAAATACTTGTAAATATTCTGTACCCTGTGATAGCAACATAACAAAATCCACTCTCAGCCCTGTTCCTTAGAACACTATTCTCATTCACTGCACCCTTGATATATACCAAAACATTCTTCTCGTCCTCATTTGACTCAGTTAATAAATTGTTGCATTTCGCAGATGAGGAATTTGGTAGGGCCACATGAGGCAGAGATTTGCCAGAGCTCTTTACACTGACTCCCCACAGCCTGGAAAGGAAGATGTCTATTGCCTTCCTGGATGCTCAGCATTAGTAGGTCCCTCTATTCTTGGAATGCTTCTTTTTTTAAAAAAAAAAAAAACTTTTGCCTTAACTGGGTTTGTTCCTTAGTAAAACCAAGGTGTTCTAACAAACAATGCGCCTGCCACATGCAGCTCAGTGCCTTGAAAAAGTTTAGGGTATAAGACCAAAAATAGTGGAGGAGTTTGAAAAAGATGAAATTTGGTTCCATTCTTCTAAAGCTTAGGATCTAACTAAAGTTTTAAACACGTGACTTAAGCTGACAGGAAATACAGAGTTAAGAATGACATTTCTCATAATTCTGCACATTGCACGTGCCCTTTAACCTACCCAGAAGGCTAGATGGGTACTACTGTGTGCCGTGTCTTACTTGCTTGACTTCTATGGGAATATGGTCAAATAATTTGTATGGAAGAATTTTGTAAACTAAGTCACACAATACCGTTAGTGAGCAGTGGATGGAGGAGCTCTAGCCAAGGCCATTGATGAACCAACCCATTTCGGTGTTTTTATATGGTGTCAGCCTCGGATGTAATCATAATCATCACCAATAGCAGCATAAACTACAGTAAATACTTGCTGAACTTTTTCATCACACCACCCTCAGTGCTTAGCACTCTCAAATTAACCCTCAAGTGGAATGTTACCTGATCTTTATACACATGCCTGTACATGTGTAAGCCTCAGTACCTTATTTTACAGAGAGGACATGAGGGATTTGGCATCTAATTAAGATATCTTAGGTGAAAGAAATATGACTTCCAGGTATGTTTCTCTCTAGAATTGGTCGTTTGTAATGCTATGTCAGGCAACTTTTTCTAAGCTTCATCCATCAACTAGTAAGAAGAAAAAAAAAGAGGACAGAGGGGTAGTCTTCGGGAAACCAAGTATTCAACTAGATCCCCAAACAACATCAAACCTTCTGATAGCTTTTCTTCATCATGGGCATGGAAGGTTTCGGGACAAGTGCTCTGAAAGGTTGTCACAGACAATTAAGATTAGGGAGTGAAATAGAACCGGGCTGTCATTTCTTGAGTGATTCAGGACCAGACTGGGGAGCACCAAGGCAAAAGAACTATGTGCTGCTCAGAGTATCAGGTTCTCCGTGGACCCTCCTGGGGACTAATGTGCGCCTACTTTCTCTGTCTTCTGTCCCCATGTTTTGCATGTCCCCATTTTGCCAATCACAAGTCAATCCGGTACCAGAAGTAAGAATTAAGAAAGATAAGTCATTGCAAAAGGTCCCTTTAAGAGACAAGTTCTGCCCATTCCCACTCTCTTTCCTGCTGCTCTTCTGAAGAGGCAGACTGGTCTTTACCTGCCTCTTCTTTCTCTTCCTCTTTCTCTCTTCCTTTCCCTACTCCCTTTATCACAATAAAACTCCTATATTAAAAAAAAGATTAAGAAAGGAACTCACAGATAAGCCTGGGTATGTACCTCAGTTGGCAGAGTGCTTGCTTAACATGCCTGTCATTCCAGCACTTAGAAGACAAGCCTTTTCTCTATATAAGTTGGTTGTCTCAGGAATTCTGTTGCAGTAATGGAAAGGCAAGTACTTTAGGAGTTTTATGCGGAAGATCATAGCTTGGGCTCTGAACCACTAGCTATGACTTTTAGTCTAAGGTTTGAAATCGGTTGCTAGTGGACAGGGCCATGGTCATAAAACGACTGGCCAGATTAGCAAGGCTGAGAACTGACTCTTCCAGAGCATAACTTCTGTCATTCCACCAATCTGGAAGTGCTACTCAGTTCCCCAAATTTGAGTCTGTCAGCATCAACAATGAGAAAGGGGCTCTGTTCTTTTGTGTTTAAATAACAGGTAGATGTGTAGAATGAGAACATCACCTCTCCAGTGACTGTGGGAATTTGCAGAAGAAAAGGAAATAGAAATCAACAACTTGATATTAGAAGTACTGAATATAACAAAGACTGCAGACTGAATGCAAACATAAAAGTCAGCTGAGGGAAGGAAATCAATGAATATCTGCCTGGATACCAAGGGTCCCGACTAGAGCAGATGCCAATGGAGGTAACAGAATGCAGGGATGCTTACCTGTGCTGTAATAGCTAGTAGTATAGTATACGCATGCTGTTGGCAGTCACACCAACTGTTGGTAGCCACATCAAAATGAATGTGCTTTCCTCTTGTTGGGTTATTGATGATACCTGTGCTTGGTAAAAAGAGCACAGATTTTAGTTTGTCCCCAGGCATCCCTTAGACAAATAGACAAATCTCTACATTTGAGGAATTTCAGATTCCCTTCAAAGTCTTATCTTAAAGAGACAAAGCTAAGTGATTAGTGAATGAATGAATGAATAAATAAATGAATTAACGAATGAAATTTATTCCCTGGCATGCATGGTGAAGCATGCATGGACAGCCCATATATGACGGTTCTGTTGAACTTGTCCATATTGTGTTTCATGGTCTAAGTTGTTGAGGACAACTGACCAGGCCACTTCCTCAAGAGGAAGATCTCATTATAGATCTCATTATAGATGGTTGTGAGCCTCCATGTGGCTGCTGGGAATTGAACTCAGGACCTTTGGAAGAGCAGAGTGATAAGTACTAAGTGAAAAACAAGGCTTATCCTTGGGTCTTAAGTGAGGTCACACACTAGGTAATTATGGTGTTTCCAAGAGTGGGAGAAACACTGAGGTTCTATGTGAAAGTTCACATCCATGAAAATTAATTGGTAAGTGACTGTATGCTTGGGAAAATGTGGTCATGTATGCCACTCAACACTCCTTTTGTAGGGCTGTCTTAGAGGAGTTGTGAGTTTGGTTCTCAGCACACATGTAGGGGAATCACAGCTGTCTCTAATGCTAGCTGCAGAAGAGCTGATGAGAAGACCTCTTCTCTCTTCCATGGGCCCCTGCACTCACATGCTTGCACATACCTACACATACATGCACATGATCAATTAGGATACATTGCTTAAAAATTCCCTGTACTTAATGTTTCCAGAATGAGAAAGTGCACTGAAGAAAACTGGTGGGGCTGGAGAGATGGCTCAGAGGTTAAGAGCATTGCCTGCTCTTCCAA
>LOJH01037005.1:0-15372 GCA_001685095.1 Ellobius talpinus | reverse complement strand
GTTCATAGCAGCATTGTTTGTCATAATCAGAACCTGGAAACAACCTAAATGCCCCTTGAACAAAGAATAGATAAGGAAAATATGGTCCATTAACAATGGAGTATTACACAGCAGAAAAAAATGACACATTGAAATTTGCAGGCAAATAGATGGATCTAGAAACTATCATACTGAGTGAGGTAACCCAGACCCAGAAAGACAAATATCATATGTACTCACTCATAAGTGGCTTTTAGACATAACACAAAGAAACCCAGCCTATAGTTCACAATCCCAGAGAACCTAGACAACGAGAACCCTAAGAGAGACATACATGGATCTAATCTACCTGGGAAGTAGAAAAAAAGAAAAGATCTGAGTAAATTGGGAGCATGGGGACCATGGGAGAGGGTAGAAGGGAGGGAGAGAAAGGGAGGGGAGTGGAGAAAAATATATAGCTCAATAAAAACAATAAAACAATTATGAAAGAACTAAGATCTCTATATTCTTAAAAACTTCATCCCCAGCACCTATAAAGATAGATTAGTGCTTGAATTCCAGAGTAAAAGGCTGAATTTTAAATGGTACAATTAAGAGGAGCAATTGAATTATTAATACATTGCTCAGAAATATACATCTAACTTATTCTGAGAAAATCAATTATTCATTCTGACCAGAAAATGTACTTTTCTAAATGTAAAAGGAATCTCTCATTGAACTTTGACAAGACAGAAATATGCAACATTAAAATTTTAAGTATAAGGCTATATAAATGATGATTTAAGAATGTGATACTGAACAAACCCTATACTGCATGTAGAAATTTTAACAAATACATGTACATTAGCAATTCAAAATAGTTTCTTGAAAACAAACTTGATTATTCTTGTTTTTCAGAGTAATTATTTCTTATTAAATAATAATAGTGTATGTGTGTGTATATATATATTTGTATACATAATTTTTTGAGCTATGATTTCACACTCTATAGTCCAGGACCTCAAACTCACAGGAGTTCTCTTGCCTCACTCTCTAGGAAGTTTGGATCAGAAGTATGAGCTACCATGTCTGGATCACTAATAAAGTTTTCCCCCTCTTTTTGCGTATTTATTCATTTTACATACCAACCAGTTTTTCCTCCCTACCCTTGTCCTACTCTCCCCACCTTCCCCCAACCCACCTCCACCCATTCCTCAGAAAGAACAAGGCCTCTCAAGGGGAGTCAACAAGGCCTGGCATATTCAGTTAAGGCAGGACCAAGCCCCTCCTCCCTGCATTCAGGCTCAGCAAGGAATCCCACCATGTGGTATGGGCTTCAAAAAGCCAGTTCATGCACCAGGGACAGTTCCTGGTCCCACTATCAAACAGATCAAGCTACACAACTGTCACCCACATGCAGAGGAACGTTCAGTTCCACGCAGGCTCTCAAGCTGCTGAT
Source organism: Ellobius talpinus (assembly GCA_001685095.1). Lineage (NCBI taxonomy): Eukaryota > Metazoa > Chordata > Mammalia > Rodentia > Cricetidae > Ellobius > Ellobius talpinus. The sequence continues at coordinate 13,955 of LOJH01037005.1, read as the reverse complement.
CTAGAGCCCTTGTGCTCTCACAAGTTCAGGTCTCTGGATTTCCTTTTGATGATCTTGACACCCCCACCCCGGCTCTCATAAACTCTTCCTCCCTTCTCTTTGACTGGACTCCCACAGCTCATCCTAGTGCTTGCATGTGGATCTCTGTATCTGCTACCATCAGTTACTAGATGAGGGTTCTATGATGATACCATCTTACACCTGTCAGAATAGCTAAGACAAGAAATACTGAAGATAGCCTATGCTGGAAAGGATGTGGAGTAAGGGGAACACATTACTAGTGAGAGTGTAAACTTGTACCACCATTTTAGAAATCACTATGGCCATTTCTCAGAAAATTGAAAATCAATTTACCTCAAGACCCAGCACTACCACTCTTGGGCATATGCTCAAAGGATGCACACTCATACCACAAGGACAGTTGCTCAACTACGTTCATAGCAGCATTACTCAAAATAGCCAGAACCTGGAAACAACCTAGATGCCCCCAACCAAAGAATAGATATAGAAAATGTGGTACATTTACACAATGGAGTATTACTCAGCTGTAAAAAAAATGGTATCATGTAATTTGCAGAGAAATGGATGGAACTAGAAAAAATCATCCTGATCACTCAGACAAATGTGAGTATTGCTCAGTCATAAGTGGATACTAGATGTAGAGCAAAGGATAACCGGACCACAATCCACACCTAGGTAACAAGGACCCTAGAGGGATACATGGATTGCCCAGGGAAGGGGAAATAGATGAGATTTTCTGGGTAAACTGGGGTTGGGAGGGGTAAATGGAGGGGAATGAGGGATAAGAACATTGGGGAAACTCCCAGGAACCCACAGCTGAGCAATAGTGCCTGAACTGGCCTTACCTGACCGCCATCATAGAACCTATTTTAAGTTTTTAAGCTAGCTAAGTATATAGCAATTATAAAATTTGAGAAAAACTAAACTTTGATTTGTATCACTCTACTGTGTGTGTTAGCAGACACTGAATGTTATTTTATTTTTTTGGCTTTTCAAGACAGGGTTTCTCTGTATAATCTAGGCTGTCCCAGAACTCAGAGATCTGTCTGCCTCTGCCTCCTGAGTGCTGGGATTAAAGGCGTTCACCACCACTGCTAAGCTTGAGTATATTTTATTTTAACATCCACTTTTGTGCTCTGAACTAAATGACAGAACTAGTTCAGAACTATAATCAATCATGGTAAAGTATGCAAGAATATAGATACTTATACCATATATAGTATATATAATATCTATTATTAAAATATGTATGTATCACATGTAGTCCATATCAAAACAACTGAGAAAGCAAAATCAGCATTTGAGTTTTAGTGAGTACGCTTTAGAGTTTTATATAGAATGTTTACCAATTTAATCACATTGTTGAACATCAAAATTTTATTCCTAAATTATGAACAATGCAAAGCTAAAACAAGAACATTCAGATTCAGAAGAAAGTTTCAAAGTACAGTATCAATTTAACGACAAATTGGTCTTTTGTATGTTATCTAGCACCATGACTTTCTTTGTTAAACAACCAATTAAACAAATGAAATGCACTGTTATTTATTTTTTGCTGATTTTCAAAGGTGACCCTTTAATGTTGAGTTTGTCCGCAAAAATGTGTGATCTTCTTCCATTCTCAACGGCTGGATTTTGATGAATTTTCTCTCTAAGAAATATACATATGACTATTAATACCATTTAAAAATACTCAGTGGTTTATAAGTCACTGCAAACAAGTTAAAAATCACTACAATTTAGAGTTTGATCTTAAAAGTTCCCCCAGAACTTTAGAAAAGTACTTTATTGAACATTCAAGAAGGTAGGAGCTGTTTTACCTAAGATGTACTGAATTGCTTCCAGTTTAAACGGTGTTGTTAAAAATGGTAGCCACTAGTGATATTTACCCTTAATTCAGCTCCTGAGTTGTACCACCCACATGTGAAAGGGGATTCGTGGTCAACCATGTCTAACAGTTAATATGCTGGCCAGCACACTTTATCATGTGGAAATTCACTACTGAAAACTTGAACGGACAGAACTACTAAGAGAAAATGTAGCTGCTAGGGCCACAGATTTATAGAACAGCCAACATGAGCTTGCTTTCTCTAACTGGGACCTAGATTTTGTGCTGAAGCTTAGCAATGTTAGATGTTTAACCATAAGTTTTCAATGTGAGACAAATATTACTGAAAAGATAGAGGCAAATTTTTAAGCCTTTTAACAGAAAACATTCAGGCTCTAAATTCCTGACCAAGTACTTTCAAAGAAAATATGCCAGCATGTGGGATTCTGCACAATGCTTCAATTTATTAAAGGCCCATGTGTCCAGTGCTGGTTCTGTGAGGCCTTCTCTAACAGTCCTGCACTCTCTTGGAGTCTAGAATGGATTTCTGTGTCAAGGGCTGTTGTAGTTTCTCCCAAGAACTTGAATTAACTTCAGAATATGTACTAAATGTATAAAAGCGCCATACATTTTAATATTCACTTTTAACAAATTAATTTTCCCAGTTTTTCCAAACTTTTTGTAAAATTTATCTAAACTATCTAGTATACATAAAAGCACATTTCATTAAATACTTACACAATACTATTACATACTGTCAAAGTATTTATAATTAAGTTATAATTAAATGATGGATTTTGACTAAGTAAGAAAGTTTTCTAAATACAAAATCTTTCTCCTTATAGTGTCTATATAACTATCTTAACTTCGTGTGAAATTATGATTTTGAACATTCACATTGGGAATTGCTTCACAAGACAGCTACATCACAGTATATACAGTTTCCTTAGGATTTTTGTCTTCTATTTTTTTCCCTGATGATTAAGAACAGCTCTAAACTAGATTTATTGTTTTCAGAAGCAAAATTTTGATTTGCATGGACTATTCAGATTTAATATAATATAATATTTAATATATATACACAACTTAGATATTCTTAATAATGTGATAAGAGATAAAGTTACATAATATTTTTGCTTTATGTTTATTTTTGGGGGTAAGAATACATGTGTGGGTAAGTTCATGTAAATGTGTGTGTGCATGTATATAGATCATAGAAATTTTGGCTATCATTCTTTAGGCTTTGACTCAGAAGGCAGGCGAGGCTGGCTGGCCAGTGAGACTTGGGGATCTGGATTACATGTGCATCCTACTATGTCAGGCTATTTGTTTTTTTAACATAGGATTTGGTTATAAAACTCGGATCCTTGCGATTACATGGCAAAACCTTTACTGAATCAGCTATCACCCCAGGATTACATGGCAAACCTTTACAGAATGAGCTACCTCCCCAGGATTACATGGCAAACCTTTACAGAATGAGCTACCTCCCCAGAATTACATGGCAAACCTTTACTGAATGAGCTACCTCCCCAGGATTACATGGCAAATCTTTACTGAATCGGCTACCTCCCCAGGATTACATGGCAAATCTTTACTGAATCGGCTACCTCCCCAGGTTTACATGGCAAATCTTTACTGAATCGGCTACCTCCCCAGGATTACATGGCAAACCTTTACAGAATGAGCTACCTTCCCAGGATTACATGGCAAACCTTTACTGAATCAGCTACCTCCCCAGGATTACATGGCAAACGTTTACTGAATCAGCTACCTCCCCAGGATTACATGGCAAACATTTACTGAATCGGCTACCTCCCCAGGATTACAACGCACACCTTTTCATTAAGAGCACTGCTTTTAGAAACAGCTTTTACCTTTTTTTGGGTTCTCGTGACACTGGATGCTCATGACCCACACTTCGCATTCTAGTGTTCTCTAGATTGTGTGGCCGTCCAGTAGGCTTGTACTTCAGAACTTCATGTTGCCACTCATCATCAAAAGCGTGAGCATCGCCTATATGGAAGGACAACTATTTAGGTTTCTATGCCAGCTTGGCCGTGGGTCACCACACTCTTCACGCAGTCTAGCCTTCCCACAGAGGGGGTGCTTCTGCAGTGTCTCCCCTGTTTGTTTCTGTCCTACCGATCACCTGGTTATGGTAGTATGGGTTCTCACTTAGCTCCTGCATTGTCCTTTTACTCTATGTGGACTGGACGATTCTGAATCTTCTCATCATGGTAGTGGTGCTCCCCGTGTTCGTGGGCAGGCCTTCAGTCGTTTGCATCTCTACTCACCTCTTCAAGTTCCTGACTTGACTTCTCAAGCTTGTTGTCAATTTCCTAACACTATCAATTACGATGTCATGAAGTAGGTAAACTAATTTCTGTAAGAACACACAGATGATTGTTCTTGTTCTTTTACACGTCTTTATAAAATATCCTTATCTTTCCCATATATTGATTATTATAAAATACTCAGTGCACATATGTACATACATATATGTGTATGTTATTTATTTTTTTAATTTATATGTATTTGTGTGTGTCCATGTGTAAGTATGAGGATGTAAATGCTGGTACCCTTGGAGGTCAGAGGCATCTCTTTGGAACTGTAGTTACATGTACTTGTGGGTCACCTGACAATGTAACCCACATGGGTTGGCCCTGGCACCATGACTAGGGCTGATGAGGGAACAAAGAAATGACAAAGAACACATACACAGAGAAGCCAGGGTCAGGTGGGCTGCCAGCACTCTGCTGGAGCAGCACCAACTACTCCCAAACAACAACCTGAAACCTGTGTTTTTACTGAGCAGCACAGTTGGAGGGTCAGCTAGGCTCCACAGGTCGTCTCTGTGGACCAGCCGTCTAAATCTGTAAGAACAGCCAGGAGGAGGAAGTTGGAGTTTCCAGTTTTTGTATACAATGATCAATCCTCTGCAAATGTTCACACTTGGACTAGAGGAACAAGACTGCCAATTCCTAGGCTGACCTACTGGGGAATGCCTTTGCCAATTTCTCACGGGTCTGAGGCTTTGGTCCTTGTATGGCCATCCCCACATCAACGATATACATTCCTTTAGGACTTCACTGACACAGGGCTTCCTCTGCTCCCTACATCCTGACAGGAAGAACTGAACTCGGGTTCTCTGTAAGAGACGTATGAGCTCTTAACCACTACTCCATCTCTCTAGGCACCTCAGTATACACCTTAATGATAAGATCATGATGATTAGTTATTTGGCTTCCATATTACTGCGTAAGAATGATTTCTCTCCTACCATGTAGTCACCTGGAGTTAAACTTGAGGTAGGTTAAGTAATAAGTAATATCTTATAATCTGAGCAGTCTCACCAGCCCAAAATAATCATTTTTATCTAAAATAATTTTTCTGAAATGATACAAATTTAAACTCTTTATTATGATAAAACATTATTCAAAGTATTTTAAAAAATTTGAGATAAATGTGACATTTCAATATAATTCAATTTTAATTAAAACATAAAAGCTTGATTACTAATATTTATTTAGACAAAATAAGTAACTTGTCAATTAATAGTAATTTTAATGTAATTTAAAATATAATAAGAAAAGGTAAGAAGTAGAAGAGCTTAAAGTACTGAAGAATAAATATAAAAATCTAGAAAGAAAGATTTGCTTGGTATTTTGTATATTATCTTACATATATATTAGAAATTCAAATATACTAGAAATTAAAATTATCTATACAAACTATAAAACCTTTTAAGTAAGTTATGAGATATTCACAAAACTTTTAGGTTACATAGAATACTTTTGAAAAATAATAGGTGTTTGTAGTTATAATACTGGGATAAAATGAGCACAGTGTGAACAAAATAGCAAAATATCAAGTTGAAAGATATGTTTATATATGCATAAAACTATTAAAAAAGAAATTCGTCAAAACCTGGATGATATTTTGGAATTGAAGTTATGATTTATTTTTACTTATTCCTTTAAGCTTCTAAAAAAGAAATTCATCAAAACCTGGATGGTATTTTGGAATTGGAGTTATGATTGATTTTTATTTATTCCTTTAAGCTTCTTGACAATCACAAAGTAAACTCATTTTGCCTTTAGATAATTAGATATTACTAAGAACTCCAAATCTTTCATCCTATCACTTATAAGAAAACTGAACAATGCCTCACAAAGTCAAGATAAAACGTGTTACGAGAAAGAACCACAATTGAATACTCTGACCAGCACTTCCTACACACTCCTTATCCTAATAAAGATGCATGAAGTTCTAGGAATGCAGCTACTATTTTACCTTTGGAAAAATAAAATTTGTGTGATAACTTACTTTCATTCATATTGATGAACTCTTGATTGACCTCTTCATCTCCAGTCCTGTTATTCTTTGACTTTTTAATGACATGAGCTCGGTCGTGGATATGGTGACCAACAGCCATTTTCTCTAGACCGCTGTCTGAATCTCTCATCGCTTTTCTGGTTTCTTTTATCTTGAAAAATAAGGTAAAAGTTATTTAGCTAATATTTAATCCTATAGAATGGATTTAATTCTGCATTCTTCAGGGTCTGTTTATTGAAGCAAGGCTGCAGATTTGCTGCTGCCAAGTCCATTATTTTGTACAATTAATAAAATGATTAACTATACTCAGCTCCATTATCAACTTGGCGTGGTAATAAAGATATTTCTTTAATTGTTTACAATTTTAACATTTTCCAAGTTGTAAAAATAATAAAACAGAATGAGTTATATAAAACTTAGTTATGTAAAATAAGCTATATAAAACCTTAAACACTGTCTCTGAGGATGTCATGGATGGAAGCTAATAAGTGCAACTACTCTTCCAATGAGCTCAGAGGGCTCGAGTCTCACGACTCACACCTACCAACACATGGAAGTGTTATTAGAATGCTTATGCTAGCCAATGATTGTTAGTATGATTTCCATGTGACATCTATATCAGTTTACATTAAGACTTCACTATGTTCAGCAACGTAAAATACTAGTAAATTTGCTAAACGATGCAATAGGTGTGTTTACACATTAGAACTAAAAATGAATTACTTTACATTCATTATTCTTTCAATCTAAAATCTTACCACAACGTACAAGGCAACGGAGAAATGGGAATTTTTATGTCTCTGTTTGTAGAAGCCAAGAATTTTCATCACTATGGGTTAGTAAGTTGGTAAGTTTAATTTAATTTTTAAAGGTGAGGGGCTATGCACACCCTAAAAGCCCAGAGATACTATCCGTAGATTCCTTTACCTGGCATTATTGATAAAGTTCTGTGTTATAGTTATATCCTGGGTGCTACATAGCAGTTAACAAGAAAAAAGCTAGGTATGGTGGGTCACTCAGGAGGCAGAGGCAGGTGGAGCTCTATGAGTTCAAGGCCAGGCTAGTATGCACATTGAGTTCCAAGCCAGCCAGAGCTACGGAGTAAGACCCTGCCTCAAAATCAACAAAGCCAGAAATTAAAATAAAAAATAAAGAAACCTGGGTTACAGGTGCAACTTGAATAAATTTCTGAAACATGCTGCTGAGCAATGGCAAGTTTTGGAGGACACAAACAATGATACTATTTGTACAAAGTTTAAAAACCTATAAAATAATGTTATATTTTATGCTGTATTCATAAAGAGTAAATAAAAATATACAAGTATGACAAGCTCCAGATATAGGAAAATGGTTCTCCTGAGACAGGAAAAGTGATCTTAGAAGAATTATATGTTACAATCATCCTCAAAAAATAAAAAATAAATTTATTTATTTATTATTTTTTTGGTTTTTTGAGACAGGGTTTCTCTGTAACTTTGGGGCCTGTCCTGGAACTAGCTCTTGTAGGCCAGGTTGGCCTCAAACTCACAGAGATCTGCCTGCCTCTGCCTCCTGAGTGCTGGAGTTAAAGGCATGTGCCACCACCCAGCAACACTTTAGGTTTTAACTTCATTATAAACTCTAAGTAGACATTATAAACTCTAAGAAACAAAGGCTTCTTTTAGTATCTATCTTATCAATGCACAAACGTAATAAGGATTATTTATGTGACGGTAAACCTCAACTTCCATCAGCTACCCACAGTTGGATGTTAATGGTTTCCATAGAGAAATACTCAGAGCCAGGCATGGCAGTTTATACCAGCAGTTCCTCACTTAGGAGACTGAGTCAGGGCTGCTCCATGTTTGAGGGCAGCAGGGACTACACAGTAAGACTTGGTCTAAAACCAGCAGTAATAAAAACTCACTCCTCCTGGAGCCCTCCGGGTTTGAGTTGAGGCCTGGAACACCTTCGGTGGTTCATCTCCTACTTTGGAATAGGTCATGACAGAGGAAGAACAAAACGAATGCCCATTCGGATCCATTGAAAGCTGACCCTAGAGACAAAGGCAATGTAAATTAAGATTCTAGTTGAATATAAAGAATGAATGCCAAGAGTTGAAATAATCAATACTATTAGCTATACAGTTGTTCAAAATGGAACTAGGTGCCCTAATCTACTTCGATTTTTGGTGCTAATTTCTATTTCTTGTGTAAAGTATAACAAGTGATTCAAATCTCAGTTTGTGTGGCTTAGATTTAGATAAAGAAGATGCACTCCTTAGGCAGAGGCTATCTCTTGTAATATCCTGCCAATCAAGATCAAGTGAACTAGGAATGTACCAGGAACTGTCACACTTTCTTTGGGCACCAAATTGATATATTCCTAAAACCATTGCCAATACCCTGGATTTTAGCATTCTTAAATGATCCATAGAATTCAAATCGGATATTGAAATGATACAGGTCACCTTCAGATCATGCTAATATTATAAGCACAACAGTAGCCACATTAGTGTTCATTTATAATATTTAGACTGTATGGAGCTAATCTAACATCCAAACCATTTTTGTTTACAGAGGTTTTTTTTTAAATATTGAAGCATAGTTACTAACATGTAATGCAACTTTCGAAGTAAATAGGTAACAATAAAACATGCAAATTTATAGAAAGTGTTCCTTTACAATAGCGACTCACATAATATTTTTGTAAGCCAACCAATGTGACTTATCAGACCTTTAAGTTGTAAATAAATTAATGAGATATAATTATAATTTTTTAATTGAGTAAGAGAAAATATCTGCAAGCTGTTGTTATAATTATAATATTCTAATATAATCACTTAAACTTTTGTTTTGGCAATCAATTACCTAAGAATCATATATGGGTTAATCATGAAACTTATTATGCTAATTATTACATGTACTACTCATGTAATATTGTTTATGGGTTAGCCATGTAATCACTTCTTTTGCTATGCTAACTGTGGTTAAAGATGTTTGAAAATCACTACAGTAGCTGAAAATAGTGTTCTCATCAGTCTGTATTCAGTACTTACAAAGTTTCTTTGTAACTCCTGCATACTGTTTCGCATATTTAACATCATCCGATCCATTGTCTGAAAAGGGTTGACATCTGCATGCTACAGGATATCAGGAAGTATGTTATTAACTACAACACCAACGCATATAAATCTTCCCAAACCAGTTAAGAAACATTCCCCAATTTACTGTATCATGCAGTAACCAACTAGGCAAAAATAATTTAAGGGCTACACATTAAGAGTGACTTGCTAAAGAAAAAGGACCAGATGCAAAAATCATAAACAGACAACATAAATTAGGGAGTTAGAAGACTGTAGATATATACACACATTATATGCCTAGATACACACACATATATAAAATACATATACACAAATGTTTGTATATACACTTACACATAGTCAGCTTTCTTAAGCCAGAGTCCTTCTTTCTCCTCCATGCTTTTTTATCTTCTTACTAACCCTTAAGGCTCAAAGTCTTCTCTAGGGAAGGATGGCTCAGACAGCACATACTCTCTTGGGTAGGGCCTGAGCTCAGTTCCTAGCAGTCAAGCACTTCACTATTGCCTGTAATTCTAACTCCAGCTACCAAGTATCTAACACTCTCTTTGGCCCCTTTGGGCCCTGTACAAATGTGTATCAATCCCCACACATAAGTAGTATATTTTTAAAATTCACCTCTAATTGATCTTCACCATTACACTCAAAAGCTTTGCCCTGGGTCTTGTGTTTCCCATGTGCTACCACAGTGCACACCTCCTCACCATTTTACTAGTGTCTTTGTGATATGCTGCTTTCTCCTGTAATTAGTTCCTCAGAAAGGACAAATATTCATCTCAAACTTCAGAGACTCAGATAACTTAAATTTAGTGCAAAATAATGAAAATAACATTTTCATGAAAATATAGCTACAAATATTCTAAATTTACTATATTCCATTCCTTGGATTACTTGCTGCCATTAGAAACTAGTAAACTAGTCAAACAGGCTGGCAGGTCTGCTATAGAATACCCATATTTGTAAAGGCAGCAAAAACACCCTGAAGTCAGAGAGAAAGCAGCCAATCTGAGTGTTCCCAAACATCATAATTTGTCACCTTGTGAAAAGCCATCACAGGCATGTGGAAGTCCATCTTTGAAACACAATTATCAAGTTTCTTTGAACAGCACGTGAATGTTCCCTCAAAATCTACTTTTCCATTTCTGAAGACTAATTTTACATTTTGATTGACTTACTGTAACCATCTTGATCTCAACCTGTGGGTCACAACCCCTTTGGCAAACTATCTCCAAAAATATTTACATTATAATTCATAACAGTAGCAACCTGTGGGTCACAACCCCTTTGGCAAACTATCTCCAAAAATATTTACATTATAATTCATAACAGTAGCAAAATTAGTTATGAAGTAGCAAGAAAAGCAATTTTATGGTTGGGGAGGTCACCACACCGTAAGGAACTGTATTATATGGTTACAGCATTAGGAAAGTTGAAAATCAATGATCTTGACAGAAATGAAGATATTCTAAAAACCTATTTGTGCCTCCCTTTGGCTATCAGACTATTGAAATAATCCCCTAGAAACTGGATTTTCCTCAGGAATTTCACGGTAGGAAAACAAAAAGGCTGAAGCCTGGTACTATCCAGTAGAGGAACTTTTCTCCCAGGAAGAGATTTCAGAGTTATTTCAACGTGTTGGGTGTTTTGCAGGAGAGACTGGAGCTGAGTCAATGATGGGTCAGTGATGGCTGGGAGCACACAGTGACTAGGACTGCTTACTTAATCCATACATCTTCCCTCTATGCCAAAGTCTCACGTAAAGACCCTGCAGATGGACTTGGGAAGGCTCGGGACCTTAGGTCTCCCCAGTGTGGCAACACCCAACACATCTCTTCTTTTTCACTTTTCACTATTACTTGTCTGTTTAACTGGCTTATTGATGATCAATGGGTAAGTCTGGCTTGTTAGTGCAGTCAGGCTCAGGCCCTGGTCCTAACAACTCTGGTAATTACTTTAGAAAACCCATGTAACAAAGGTTGCCAGTACAAAGCTTAAAAGCCATTATGGAAGTTAGTGAGATGCATGCAAACTCACTCTGCTTGAGTTAATAAAAATATGTTAAAAATATAGCGAAAATAATTTCTGCCTAATGACCTGAACCATACCACCAAGCCTTCCAAAAGGCACAAGAGAAAAACTTGTTGCCTAGAAAAAAATTCACAATAAATTCTGGTTGAATTTATTATATGGGCACACCTAAAATATAAAAATGCACTGCAGAGTCATGCAGCTCAGGGCTACAGCTATTCCAGAGCTTTTTAGTTAAAGATACTCAGTGAGCTTTTAGATGCTCTGTTTACTGTAGCATCTGCCTGGACAGCAAACAGACTCCACAGTATGACTGAAAATAGGGCCATTTTAGTAAGATAATGGAAAGAAAGTCTTTGCTATAGACTAACGCCAACATTTCAAAAATAATTAAAGCATCAAATATAATGACTAAGATCAAAGCATTTGCTAATGCCATTTAATGCCAATTAAAACAAGACATTTAATGGTATTATTATCATTACCAAATGAGTTAACAGATAAAAACATATGCTTCCTAAAGATCAGTTCAAGGGATAAGAAATTAGCATAGATTTCAGAAATGGCAGACAAAGCAAGTTAAATACAATAGATGGAATAATCAAACAGTTCATACAACTCTCAACATGTAGAAAAGAATACATTTTTATGGGAATAAAGGAATGGGGCTGGTGAGATGTCTCAGTGGCTGAAATTGCTTGGAACCAAGCCTGCTGACCTGAGTTTGGTCTCCAGGACCCACACCAGAAGGAGAGACCTGACTTCCCCAAGACTTCTCTGACATCCACATGGGCTCATTCCCTCAAATGCAATTAACTTTGTTTTAAGTTAAAAATATTGACTGCTTGAAGGAGTCAAGTGCTCTAAGTAAAACTTGATTTTTCTGAGTTAAAGTGTATAGCTACAAGGTATGCAAGATATACAGACCCTAGATCTTGCCATTCAGGTAGAGGGGCTGAGGCAGGAAGACCTGGAATTCCAAAGTCAGCCTATACCACAGAGTGAGCCCCATGCCATCCTAGACTACATAGTAAGGTTCTGTTGCCTAAAAAGAGACTATGTATATACATATATACAAATACAATGTTTTACTTTTTTATTTTTTTGGTTTTTTGAGACAGTGTTTCTCTGTGTAACCTTGGCTCTTCTGGAACTTGCTTTGTAGACCAGGTTGGCCTCAGATTCACAGAGTTCTGTCTGCCTCTGCCTCCTGAGTGATGGGATTAAAGATGTGTGCCACTACACCCGGCTAAGTTTTACCATTTTAAAGTCAGTATTACTATAGAGAAGAGAATAATTACAAAATTATGTTTATTTAGAACAGAAGCATGTTGGATGCACCAATAAAATTTTTACTTCTATTTATTTGTATTGAAAGAATAGATTAGATGCCCTCTGGCATATCACCTAGTTATAAGGAAACTAACAAGTTTAAATATTAAATTTAGTTTTTATACTTTCTTTTTTTTGAGACAGTGTCCTAGTTAGGGTTATTACCACTGTGATGAAACACCATAACCAAAGCAACTTGGGGAGGGAAGGGCTTATTTGATTTAAGCTTCCAAACCACTGTTAATCATCAAATGAAGTCAGAACAAGAATTTAAGCAGGATCCTGGAGGCACAAGCTGATAAAGAGGCCATGGAGGGGTGCTGCTTGCTGGCTTGCACTGTATGCTGTCCTTAAGCTATTCAATCTAAAGAGTTTTATTATAGCAGCCCAACTATACATGAAAATAAGATACCAGTCATTTTAATTTTTCATTTAACTGTTGGTCTTGAAATTTCTTTATATTCCAAATTATCTTCTTAACTTGACTTTCCTATTTAATCATGACATTGATTAATCACATTTCTTATATGTGTTTTCCTCTCAATTTAAAGAAACTTTAGCGAGGCAAATATAATTTTGAAGAATACTTAGATGCAAATAGTTCTAAATAATGCATCTTACCAACTACAGTTGCACAGAAATGTATCTCTTCATTTGGTTATGTATTCCTTATTCTAGTTTTTCTTAAACATTCAGTATTTTTTAGTAAAAGTGTCTATGGAAGAGACAGTTACTTCTGCTCCAACAGGTATTCAGTGGAGTTACTGCTGATTTGTATAAATGCCTTCAATATGTCTCCAGCAGGTTATATACTTATATTATATATAAGTATATAAATGAGACTCCAGCAGGTCTCATTTATATACTTACAAGTAAGGTAACAAAATTACCTTTTCTTGCTCCCTTCGTGAAAGCTTATAAGTAGCACATTTATGGATATAAATCCAAAAAATGCATGTTTGCTATGGTTACAGCAAATACAAAACTATTTTAATATTCAAATGATTTTCAACATTCATAATGAATGTGCTCTTGTACTGTCAGTTTTTCCTGGTATTACTTTTTAGCTTTAAAAATGGATTAAACTAAAAATTATATAAATGTATGTCTCATCATGTAACATTAATTTATAATATTATAGATATAGCATCTATAAATGACACTATTTACTAATGAAAAGAAAAGTAAGTATGACTGGGTAAAGCTTACTTATTTGAAAGGCACAGGCAATTTTATTTATCAGGTTTTATGAGCAGCCAAACTATTTTGCTCTCATTAAGCTTCTCGTGAAGAAAACATGAAAAATGCTTTTCTAGAGTAGTCTAG
>LOJH01037004.1:0-13349 GCA_001685095.1 Ellobius talpinus | reverse complement strand
AAGAGCTAGTTCCAGGACAGTATCCAAAGCTACAGAGAAGTCCTTTCTCGAAAATCAAAAAAATAAAATAAAATAAAATAAAAAATAAAAGCATTTGAAATTGTTTTTAGATGTACATCTGCAAGTGAATACCCACAACTGTACTTTCCAACACACAAAGAGAGTACCTAGGCAAGGCAGATCTGAGAGCTTGCTACAAATGGGGACCAAGGCTTGTTATGGTTTTCTTTTTGTTTGTTTGTTTGTTTTTTGAGACAAGGTTTCTCTGTAACTTTGGTGCCTGTCCTGAAACTAGCTCTTGTAGACCAGGCTGGCTTCGAACTCACAGAGATCCCCCTGCCTCTGCCTCCTGAGTGCTGGGATTAAAGGTGTGTGCCACCATAAGGCTTGTGATGTTAAAACAAGGGAGGGGAATTATGTTAGTGAAGGATTAGGCTTCTCCTGTGGCCGGGTGTGAGGCTCACTTCACAGACACTGACTTTCTCCAGTGCACTGATGATTGAGGTCAGGGAGGATGAGAATCCTACGCTGTCTGTCCATCTCAAAGCTCGTGATGTGGCGGAGGCATTATTTCGCTTTCCCACAACCTCTTCATACCACCTCTACCACAGCTAGATACGGTATATTCTTCTCCTTTGGAGCAGTGTATCTTACACAGAGGTGCCAGCTCTGTTAGATACTGTGCCCTTCCCCTGCTTAAATTTCCCAGATACTTTGTTCTGAAGTTTGCTACAGTTGATACTGATCTGATAGAAAATACTTTTAATTTTTGCCACTTTGAAGACCGGTATCAGACCCTGCTAGTGTGATTCGGTTGGAGTGTTGTAGTATACAGTGGTCCTCGCAGCGTTTTACCAGTGAATGAAATATCAGTCCACAAGGGAAGGCACCACGGCTTTGGTAGCATGGCTACCTCTGGCCCCACCAACCCTGCCTCTGGGCACCAGAGCTCTTTCCTTCTGCAGGTCCAGGCCAGAGGGATGTACTTCCTTCATAGTCAAATTTGTTTTTTATTAGCATAAAAAGTATTAAGTTACGTTATGACATTTTCTGAACAAAATTTCTTTTGCTGTTTTTCTTTTCCCCATTTCTCCTCCATTTTCTTTCTTTGTTCATACTTCCCAACCCTGCTAGTCTTTCTTATTTCATGTCACTTATGTGCCTTTGCCTCTTACCCCATCTGTTCCCTCCTCATGGTCTCTTTCCTAGCTTCATAGCCTTTATGAAAAAGAATTCAGGCACAGTGAGTGCTAATTCTTGCTGACAAGTATAGAAAACCTGAATTCCAGGCCAATGTTAAGTTTTAAATTCCTGGTTAATGGAAATCTGCTGCCACTGATGTGATAAGCCAGTCAAACCAAATTAATAAATCCAGGTTTATTCTGAACAAAGTATTTCTGGGTGGCCCCACAAGGAGGACCCACAAGGTAGGGGCTTTTAATGCTCTCTGGAGTAGAGTCACCTATGGTGGGCTTTTTCAGGGGCAGAGTAAAGTCCTCCAGGGATGGAGCCTGGACTGAGAGAGGGGCCTGCTGCTTGGCACCCTGAGGGTGGGGTTTGGAACAGGCCTGAGCTAGAGATTCCAGAGATCCCAAATATTTTCGATAGGTACAGACACTAGTAGGGTTTCCACCTAAACATCCCAGACTCCTTGGGCGGAGGGGTGCCAGTTCAAATCTGACGTCCTCCTGCTGATTAGAGGTGATGTGAGAAGAAGAAGAAGGCAACAGTTGATGGACTCACATTCAGCAGGAGGTGGGGGGGAGAAGAACTGCCATCCTGGAGACTTCAGGCATCTGTTTCTTGAGGGAAATGAGAAGGCAGATTGCTAGGAGAAAAAAATGGTTGTTATCACCTGCCCTGCAAATGGGGCTAGCCATGACAAGGGTGATAACTGCCAGAAAGAATGGAATGGAGTGCCCTGGTTGTATAGGAGAGGCAGGGTAAATGGGTGAGACATGAGAGCAGATGTGCCCCTTAAAATCAGATTTTAGTTGTTGAGTAGGTGCTCACTTGAGACTGTAGAGGTGGTGTCAATGGTGAAGCCTCGGGAGATGGTGCAGGTTGTGGCGTTATCTGGAGAACCCTCTGCAAGTTGGCCCTGGCCCAGGCAGTAGGAATGACCTGTAAAATATGCTCAAAAAATGGGTGGTGTCAAAATAGACTCTGAAGACTTAGTTTTCACCAGACCGGATTTCTTGATGGAGCAGCAGAACTTCTCCCAGGAACCTGCAGGTGTCTGTAAGACAGTTGGAACAGATTTACATTTTGGTGCCATAGCAAAAGGCTATGGCTTTACATTAAAGGCACAAACATTTTAGAGAACAATATAAGGAAGTTTTAAAACACTGAACCTCTTCTTGGAGATACAGGATGTTGTAGGAGCTGGCATGTTTCTATTATAAGAAACATTTTTTATTAAACACCATACTCTCAAATCTGTAAAGGTGTCTGAGAACTAGGGTACCATTACCTGTCAGGTATATCTAAATTAGACATATAAGTTAAATTTAGATGTAGAGTTTACCCAATCAGTTACAGGCAATAAAATTAGAAGTAATATTTTAGTCTCTAGTTTTTAGCTGTGGTCCTGAGACCTAGAGTATAATTCTAATATGTAGAAGGCAGAATCAAGTTTTAACAGTGTAAAGAAGTTAATGTTTTAATTCAATATCAAGGGGTTTACTCTTAAGTTTCAAAATCTTGCTGCCAGCAATATTTATTCCTGTACACTAATGTAGAGGTGCAGCTTTAATATCTCAGTAAATCGGCATTGTTATAAACCTTGTTTTCTAAGACAGAGCAGGAATTATCATATAGAAATACACTGTAAGCCAAAGTATATTGGGAGAAATGTCATCTTGTTGGGGCCAGTGCAAGTGGATGGATGCCCTTAGTAAAGATGGCACTGAGGTTTTTGTTTTGTCCTCAACCAAAATGGCAGCTATCCACATGTTTGTATTTTTTTCAGAGCTGTTGTAATCTGGAGTTACAAGTTTTACAGATTCTAAAACAAGCACACATACATACACAGGGATGAAACAAGCATACTGTGGCCACATTATTTTCACATGAATTCCAACAGACATAGGAACAAAACTTTTCCCAGGAAACTGTCGGCTGACCAACTTAAAAATCCTAAAGTAAGAGAGAAACCATAAGAATGAAAGGCATTTTCTGGCATTAAGGCAGCTCTTAACAGGTTGGAGCAGTCCACTGTCTGGAGCACGGAGAAGGTGCTGCAGAGGGAAAATGAACAGGGAGGAGCAACAAGGAGTGGCGGAGGGGCAGCAACCACGTGGAATACACAGCTGGTTGCAGCTTAAGCTGCGGATCTCCCAGCCTATTGGAGGAAGGAGCAAACAGCCATGTGCTGGGCGTGAATCTCATTGTGGCTGGGAAGCACAGGCAAAGTTGGAGTGAGCATCCAAGAAGGGAACAAATCGGGCAAACTGGAAGAGCAATCAGACAGAAGCATGAAATGCCAGAGACTTGAAGACTAAGACAGAGCATCCTCTTAAATAGCCTAGGGTCAAAACAGTAAAAGGTTTGAGGCACCCCAGCGCAGGATGTCTCCCATACAAGGGTCACAAAAGGCAGAGACTGTCTCTACCTCAGAACAGGCCAGCTGCCTGGCACTGCCTTGTCCTGACAGGTGGGCTTGAAGGTGGAAGGGGTCCTTGACCCCTTTAGAGGTACTGGCTTGAAACTGAGCAACTCACTGAGCAAGTCTGTTCTACAGTGGGGAACGAAGAGCGGTTTTCCATGGCCACCGGGTAGCAGGAAAACTCAACTCTATTCGGGCTCAACACCAAATGTTAAGTTTAATTCCTGATTAATGGGAATCTGCCACCACTGATATAATAATGAATGAATAAATTCAGGTTTATTCTGAGCAAAGCTTTCCTGGGTGGCCCCAGGGGAAGTTGAGAAGACCACAAAGGGAACCCACTAGGTAGGGGCTTTCAATGCCCTCTGGGGGTGGAGCCACTAGATGGTGGACTTTTTCAAGGTCAGAATAATGTCCCCCAGAGGTGGAACCTGGACTGAGGCAACTCCAAGGGAGGGAGCTGCTGCTTGGCACAGGACTGAGCAGGAGATTACACACTTTTACCCCAAGCACTTATATAAAAAAAAACCTGGGTGTGGCATCCTGCCTGTCTGTAAACCCAACACTGTCGAGCAGAGAAATAACTTGAAGCTAAGGTCCGGTAGCTTAACTCCGGGCTAAGTAAGAGACCAAGTCTCAAAAAAGTAAATTGATAGATCAAGACACCCAACATCTTCTTCTGGCCGCTGAATCTGCCTAAACACACACACTTACTTAGAAATAAAAATATACTGAGATACATGGTTCACTTACAATTTCTCATTTTTCAAGAATTTAATTTAAAGAATTTATTATATTTTTAATGTGGGGGACACATTTGCTAATATCTTTACTTTTCAGTTTATTTATGTGTTACATCTTAAAAATTGGTCACCAAGCAAAAGCAAAAGTATTAAAAATAAGAGAAGAGTTGCGAGTGCTGGAGTCGGTAAGGATGGAAGGAGACAATATGATTTGCAGTGCGTCACGCTTCACTTCGTGTCTTACTATTTGGTGAATGGTCTCTCATACACTATTTTGAATGTGCTTCCCCTATGAACTGTCAATTTGTGTTACTGACCTCTTATTTTTTGATGTCTTGCTATTTTGTACATTACCTTGTCTATATCCTTAATGTTTTATAGTGTGTCCTATCTTATGTAAGTTATGATTCAATCTACTGCTGTTCTCTTAACATGAAAATATTTTAAGATATATTAACATATTCATTTTCATATTGCTTAAAAGTGGAGAAAGCTATCATTTCCTCATAGATTGAATACATTTTTCATTTTTCTGACAAGTTTATGTATATATCTATAACATATATAATATATATATTGGCATTTTGTTTTTAAACCACTTATTTTACTGTTTTTGTATT
Source organism: Ellobius talpinus (assembly GCA_001685095.1). Taxonomy (NCBI): domain Eukaryota; kingdom Metazoa; phylum Chordata; class Mammalia; order Rodentia; family Cricetidae; genus Ellobius; species Ellobius talpinus. The sequence goes on along the minus strand of LOJH01037004.1, from coordinate 8,376 downwards.
TTAAGCATTTTATTCTGCATCAGCACAAGCAGAAACAGATAAGTTACGATTTCAAGTTGGAATGCTGTTGCTAAAAGTATACTTTTTTATTGACTCTGAAAAGGGGAATGTTAGAAAGAGCACTAACTAGGCCAGGCCTCTGTATTGCCCTCCATATAGATGATAATCAGGACCCTCCACCTATTCCCATAAAGTGTGTGTTGGTGGTGATGGAAAGCAAATGTCTCAAACCTGAAAGCCCAAAAGAGGTTGTAAAATCCTGGAAGTTCCCCAGCTCAAAACATCTGCAAGCACAAACCATTCCTACCCCAAATTACAAGAAAATGGAATTTTTGCCATTGCAGTTTTCCACCAAGTTTATCATCCTGGTCCATAACCTTCTCACCCTATAAAAATTCAGACCCTTGGTGCTGGGAACCCAACCTCAGACCTTAGGAGAAGCTGTTGCTTTCAATGTTGTAGTAAAGCACAGTCTGCTGCTGGGATGATCAATTCATCTTGCATTCTCTCTTTACATGTTCTTTCAACCTCTGTCTAACAGTGTATAGAAAGTATTTTTTCTTATTCATCTATTTAACACTTTTGCTGCAGTTACCACTCCCTATTCTCATCCCAGTCTTCCCCCAACTCTTGTCTGCTCTCACCCCCACCACCACCACCATGTGCCACATCTAGTCCCCCTCTATTTCTGTTCAGAAAAGAGCAGGCCTCCCATGGATATCAACAAAACATAGCAAATCAAGGACTAAGCATCTCCCCATGTATGAAGGCTGGGCAAGGTGACCCAGCAAGAGGAATAGGATGCCAAAATCCAGTACAAGAGTCAGAAACAGCCCCCACTGTTAGGAGTCCCACAAAAGAATCAAGATACACAACTGTAAGATGTGTGCAGTGTTCCTAGGTCAGTCCCATGCAGGTTTCCTAGTTATTGGTTCAGTCTCTGTGAGCTCCTATGAGCACAGGTCAGTTGATTCTGTGGGCTTTCTTGTGGTGTCCTTCACTCCTTTGGTTCCTACAGTTTTTTCTCCCCTTCTGCAGGATTCCCTGAACTTCACTTAAAATTTGACTGTGAGTCTGTATCAGCTTCCATCAGTTGCTGGATGAAGTTTCTCTGATGGCAATTGGGCTAAGCACCATCATGTTTGTCTTTCTGAGTCTAGATTACCTCACTTGGAATGATTTTTTTCTAGTTCCATTCATTTGCCTGTGAATTTCATGATGTTATTGTTTTTTGACAGCTGAGTAATACTCCGTAGTGTAAATATACCACATTTTCTTTATCCATTCTTAGTAAACCACAGATTTTTAATTCAACATATTACATGGATGACCCTGATGGAGGCTTTGTTTCTATCTGAAATGTCACGTATAAGTGTTCCATGATTTACACAGCTCTTAGTATTAGCTTCCTAGTTCCCATAATAGCTCATTAAGCTGTAAGCACTCAATGACTTTTCTAGCCCAGAGTTCCAACAATTTCCACAATACTCCTAAAACTTATGGTCAGGTCTATCACAGAAATATTCCATGTTTTTTCTCTAGGTTTCCAGTCCTATAGGAAACACCATAACCAAAATCAATTTGGTATGAAAGAGTTTATTTGGTTTACATATCTCAATCACATAAAATCCCTGGAGGAAGCCAAGACAGGAACCTGGAGGCAGAAGCTGAAGCTTATGCTTACTGCCTGGCTGTGCTGGTTTGTGTAGTTTGCATTTTATATACCCAGGACCACCTGACCAAGGATGGCACTACTGTCAGTGGGCTGGGCTCTTCCTTGTCAGTCATCATGAAAATGCCCCCCAGGCCTGCCTATATACTAAAGTGATAAAGGGTATTTTCATAATGTTGAGATTCCCTATTCTCAGATGACTCTAACTTGCATCAAGCTGACAAAAATCTAACCAGTACATATACAATGTGTTTCATATATAATTTCATAAATTTGCAAAGTAAAAATTAATAAGTGTTGATGCTTAAAAGATGGCTTAGCAGACTAAAGTTTAGTTTACAGTGGGAGAATCAAATAACTCAGAGCTACCTGTAACTCTAGCTTCATGGGACTGAAAACCCTTTTCTGAACTCACATGTGCACACACACATATACACTTAATGTTAAAATTAAAAAATTAAATATTAAAAAACAAAATGTTTTTAAAGTACATACAGGTATAAATATTTTGTACATAATAAATACATATGATATCTATTTGACAATTTAAAAAGAAATGAAAACTTTTAGAACTCACCATTACTAAAATCCATTGGGGTACTGTAATTAACTGACTCTTGTGCCTTAAAAACACAGAAGAAAAAAAATACAGATAAAAGAGTTCTGGTGAGGAATTTAGCTAGCACCAGAATAGAAAGCAGAGACAGAGAAGGTAACACAATTTGTAAGAATAAATGTAGATACAAAAAAATAATCTAACCTTTAACTGTTGTGGGGGAAATTATTAAAAAACTAAATGGAAACTTAAAAATATTTATAAGTAATTATGTTTTAGCTATTATTGTAATATTATAATCTCCTTTGTATGTCTCTTTCTTTCATCTCTGTCTCCCTCTTCTCTCTCTCTCTCTCTCTCTCTCTGTCTATTTAGTAGATTTTTAGAGAGTTTTGGGTTTGCAGCAAAGCTGAACAATAAATGTGGAGAGTGCACACCCTTCCCTCATTGTATTGGGAGGTATCTACCAGACATGGGTTTAAACCAAAGAAAAATCATTATTATCCAGCTAAGGACTACACTGGGTGTCCAATATATCTCAAAGCTTTTCCTGGGGTGAACTTTTAAGAACATAAACTACATCCTGGGGTGACATACCTCAGTTATCAAGAACAGTTATCCAGAAGCAAACTACAGAAAACAAAAGACAAGGTTAGCACATATAGGGCCTTTCCCAAAACTGTGACCTTTTTATGAATTACGTCTTTGTTTTTGTGGTGGAAGGTGGTGCTGTCTACATGGAATTCATTCCACAGTCTGAATGATACTTCCATTCCATCATGAAGTCAGTTGTGCTAAGGTCTGGAGCCCAACTAAAGCCTAGGGTTCTGTTACATTCCTCACTGTCTCCAAGAGCATAAGTCAAAACACCCACTCACCTGGGGGCTAGGGATTATATCAGCTCCTTAGCTGTAGTGTTTTAAACAAATTTATTCTTTGTTTTCTATACATAGTTAAATAGACAACTGAGCAAGCAGGATCCTACAGGGAGATCTAGGAGCAAAATGATTTATGGCCCAGTCATGGCTATAAGTAGCACAATTAGTTAGGGAGACCAGGAGAGCAAAGATTGGTACTAGTTTTTAGATTTCTGATATCTCATTTTTCTTTTCTGAAGCTTATTTCGGACCATTGACAAACTTACTTTTAATTATCCCTGAGTTATTGGCATAGAAACAAGTTTTTTCCAGAGACCTCCTTGTCTCATAAAGAGGAGAACTTTCTTTGATTCTGAAGAATAACCTCTCCTAGGGAATCTAACTTGACTTCCAGATGTGAAGCAGAATTTTCTAAGTGTCCCAGGTCTATGTCTTCTTGAGCACAGTTTCCTAAAGTTTTTTGTTTCACATGGCTATGGCTGAAGTTTCAACTGTAGGGCAGCCCATGACGCCTGCTCCCACCAAAGAGGGAATAAGGGTGGCTCATTATACCCACGGAATCCCAGATTTTGGTGGTCCCTATCCTCTTTTCCCTTACAGATGAACACCTGTGGTACAATATAATTGAGATACAAAGGAGTGGGTTCTCCTCCAGTGTAAAAAAAATTTAGGACTATAAAGGGATCAGTGTGCACCCAGGAAGACTCTATTTCACAATCCCACACAAACAATGGTTATTTGCCAGGATTCTGGCAGCTGGGGATCATTAGGCAGGCAGGCAGGCATAGTACTACATAGATGAGAGCACTGTCTCTTCACTAGTGGACCCTATAATACCACTGGTGTCCTCCTTCCTAGGTGCAAAGTAACTTCCACAGTTACTTCTGGATGTGCTATTTTACAGAAATCTACTGAAAGGTGGGTTGGGTCTCAGTGGCTAGATGGGATATGAGCTTCCCTGCTTGGGTCTTTCTTAATTCACACACCCAAGTTTCTGCTTATGAGGGTTTAGGGCCTTTCCAATGGGAAACAAAAAAGACAAAGTAGGCCAACCATAATTATAAGGCCCAAGTCAGTCTTATCTTTAGGAATAGTAGGACCTGGTGATTACCCATCTGTCATTATATTTTGTAGTCTCATGTAGCTGAGTGTAGTGGGTCCTATAAAATGATGTGAGTGACCTTCACTGCTGTGGGGGTAGTGAGAGCAGAGTATGGGCCTTTATATGTTAGTTCCAGGCTCCATGTCTGGATACACTTTATCCTCTTAACGTCAACAGGATGGAATTTGTGGACAGGTTTAGAAAGGGGTAAAGGTAGTTTTTCAATGCTGCTGCAGGCCCTGTAAGGACTTGAGGAAAAGATGGTTAGCAATCTCTACTTTTTGAATGTCTTGATATGGCGTGCATTTGGCAAAAGGTAGGTGGTTGACTCAATTTTGGCCTTTACCAAGGACGCATTTAGTTTACCTCTTGACATTTGGGAACTTTGCCAGATTTACAGAAACTTTCACCATGAAGGCCAGGCCAGACCCAACGGAGAAGGTCAACCCAAATCTAGGAACAATATCTGGACCTGAGTAACTCAGCAGTTTTAATTGTCCCCAGATGTATGGTCTGGTGAAGTTTGGAAACCGTCTGTCTTCTAATAATGGCTAGGAATACTGGCCTCTCATCCAGCACAAGCCCACTGGCCTTCTGTTTGGAATCTTCTGTTTATATCTCCTTGGTTTCGATGTGTATACATTGGCCCTGGAGCAATTCAGTTCAGGCATGATATCCAAGGTCCCACTGGTCCTAGGGCTACCTTATGGGGGGGTCTGCTTTCCTGTTAAATTCAGTCTTTCATAATGCCCCCTTGATGACCTTTGTAATGGATACTGGCTATCTCTCTTGGTAGTCTTATGGTTTGTACAGGCCAGTATTTTTTGTTTCTGATTTCCTATAAAGCCAGGATAAGAAGAAGTCCCCTCTCTCTATGGAGGGCCCGCATGGACTAGGGCAAATGGATACTGACTGTCCATTTGCACACTGACAGCATTGATCTCCCCCCCCGTGACATGCATAAGCAAATAGATACTGACTGTCCATTTGCACACTGACAGCGTTGATCTCCCTGCTGTGACATGCATGGGCAAATGGATACTGATTGTCCATTTGCACACTGGCAGCATTGATCTCCCTGCTGTGACATGCATGGGCAAATGGATACTGTCTGTCCATTTGCACACTGATAGCATTGATCTCCCCCCGTGACATGCATAAGCAAATAGATACTGACTGTCCATTTTGCACATTGACAGCACTGATCCCCCCTCCCCCCCATGACGTGCATGGGCTAACAGCAGCAGTTCAGCTCTTTATGCTGACGTTCTTTGTAAATGGAGGCTGCTTTTCATATCCTGGATGCCCAGACTCAAATAATCACACAGAGACTATATTAATTACAGCACTGCTTGGTCAATGGTTCATGCTTCTTATTAACTAACTCTTACATCTAAAATTAACCTTAATCTGTGTATCTCCACGAGGCTGTAGCTTACTGGGCAAGGTTCTAGCATCATCTGTCTCCTTATGCAGCTACATGGCATCTCTTTGACTCTGCCTTCTCTGTCTCTCTCTCTCTCTCTCTCAATATCCCACCTGAGTTTATTCTGCTAAGCCACGACTGAAACAGCTTTATTCATTATTCAATAAAAGCAACACATATACAGAAAGGCATCCCACATCAGTTCTTCTCCTGAGGGGTTGAGCAGCTGAGGGGCAGAGGGGCTGAGGGACTGGAGGGCTGGAGGTACAAAGGGATGAGAGGATAAGGGACTTGAGGAACTGAGCTCACATTGTCTTATACAAGTTAACTCTGGCTCTGGCATGCCTGTTTTCATCTTGATCAAATCTGCTCTAATCAGCATACAGCATACATCTTTCCCTTCTCATAATGGGACATCTGCTAGTTTGGATCTGACAGATTAGACCATATCAGTCATGTTCACGTGTAGCAGGGATAAGAAATTGCTGACAGAGAACAAAGGATCCTAGCCTTCCAGCCTTTGAGCAGAGTGGAGGTTGCCACAGCTACAAATGAAGGGACAGCAGTAGCTGGGGCCAGGGACCTGCCTAAAATGGGATCTGAGTCCATCCTTCACTGTGGCCAGTAGTTCTCCCACATTGCCAGTGCCTGCTCAGATAAGTTGAACTGTGATCTCCTGCAGGCTGGAATCCGAGGAACCAAGATGTCTCCTCCTCAGGGTCAATAGTATAGGACTGTAATGGCACCTATTTGGTTGACAGAATCTGATGACTAACTTGGCTGCTGTTTTGAAGAGGCTCTGTCATGTGGACTAGAAGCAAACTGATTGGGCTGATGGCTGAAGATTCACAGAATTGAGTTATTTGGGTATTATACATACATCTCTCTGGGATCCCCGCAGGAGGGCCAATACATGGCAGGGATGGTTAAAAACAGTTCCTGGCCCAGAGTGAGTTTGTCAGTTTATTTTACCAGCATGGCCATAATGGCAACTGCCTGCAAACAAGCCATCCATCCAATAAATATGGTCAACTCTTAGACAGATAGGCCACGAGCGTTTTCCAAGGTGACAGTTCCTGGGCTAGAATATCCTTCACAGAACAGTTTTCCTCCTTTCCTGGTGTCTCTGACTTTCCATTCTTGAATTTCTTTATATATATATCACTAAAAGTATTATAGCATATATGTTATATATGATAAATATATGTGAAAAAGATATATGGTCTTTGATTGATCTACCTATACATCTATAATTTATATCTTTAATATATCTATTTATCTATGATACATATAATGTGGTTATTGTAAACCTTTTGAGTGGGCTCCCATATTTGGTGTAATGGATTATTAAAGATAGCTGCGGATCCCCAAGTAGCTTGCTGCGGAATCCCCAGCGGCAAGCCATATGGCGGCAGGTGAGAGACAGACAGATAGGTACACCATACAGAGTGAGGTTGGATATTTATTTAGTGGTTATGGGAGGGAAGAAGGGGAGAAGAACAGAGAGAGAGAGAGAGAGGAGAGATGAAGCTGCAAAGCTGCCTCTCTGAGAGGGACACAGAAAAGAGAGAGACAAAATCTGCAAGCGGGGAGGGAGTGGGCGTGGCTTGTCTCTTAAAGAGACAGAACAACCATTACACAGGACCTATTTATACTCTGAAACCTTCTAATTTTTTAATTTTTTTATAATATCTGGGGCCAACTGCATAACAAAAGCATTATTTTCTATGAGCTATCTTTAATATTTCTAAAAAAAGGGGGGGTGGGCTTGGTGAAAATTCCCTAAATCCCTCTTATTTTGGTCAGTGTTGGACAGAGAGGAAAATCTGTTCTATCTGGGCTGCATTGTCAGGCAACAATCCCCACTGCCTGGCCCAGAGGCAGCTTTTCTATTCTTTTCAGACAATGGTAAGTTTTTGTTTTAAAAGTGTACAGATCATTTGAAAAGATGACATAAACCATGGGTGTGAACAGGGGCAACTACTTCCTCCTTCCCCAGATGCAATGGAGTTGCTTAGAGCAGGCAGGGGAGAAAGTAGAGGGAGCAAGCAGGTGGGGGAGACTATTTTCTCCTATTTCACACACTCTTCTTAGACAGTAGGGGGCCTTGGATAAGAGTCAAGGTTCCTCCTCACCTCTACACAAGAAGGGGGACCAGGACCCCAGGAACATAAGCAGGAGTTAAGTGAGGAAAGAAACAACAAAGCAGTTAGAGCTTGAATTTGTGCTCTGCCTAAAGATATCCAGGGCAGAAAATGAGAAGAGGACATGAGATGCAAACGAATCCACATAGGAGTTTATTAGGAGAGGCTATGCTCAACGGCCCATGGAAACGGTGTGGAAGGAAAGAGAGAGTAAAAATGGCACGTCCAGCTTTTAAAGGCTTCCTAGCACATGCGCACAAGGGGAAAGGCATGCCTACGTCAGACGCTGATGACGGGCTTCACTATGCCTTGCACCTGCGTACATGGGCTTTTGCGCCAGATGCTGATGATGCAGATGGTGGGTGACCCACACGTGCGCACACAGGGGGTACACGCGCCTGCTTTAGAACCCGGAAGTGCAGCCTTACGGGTGGCTAAAAGAATTACACTGGCCCTAGATCAGGGAGATCAAGGTCCTGATTGTGCCCAAGACAATAGGCAGAGGATTTGGGTTTCCCTGAACCACCTAACTAGCCGAAAGGATTGAGGTCCCCATCAAGAGGGCACAGGTCTTAAGTCATGTGTGTGTGTGTGTGTG
>LOJH01037002.1:1472-12646 GCA_001685095.1 Ellobius talpinus | reverse complement strand
TGCCTAGCTCTGTTCTGCCCTGGTATAGGCCCAAAGCAGTTTCTTTATTAATCATTGGTAATCACAGCATACAAAGGACAATCCCACGTCACCTCCCCTGTTCAGTCTAAATAAAAAGGAAGGTTTTAATTTTAACAGACATAGTAAAAATTACATATTATTTGCAATACTGTATAGTATTTGCAATACTGTAGCTTGAGTGTATTGCTAGCTAGCTCTTATGTCTAGAATTAACCCATTTCCATTATTTTATATTCTACCATGAAGCTTGTGGTCTACAGGCAAGGTTCCAGCTGGCAGCTTGCATCTTTCTCCTCTGGAGGCTACATGGCATCTCCTGACTCTGCCTTCCTTCTCCCAGCATTCAGTTTAGTTTTTCCTGCCTACCTCTATTCTTCTCTGTGCAGGCCCAAGACAGGTTCTATATTAACCAATGGTATTCACAGCATACAGAGAGGAATCCCATATCAGGTGGAACTTCTGACTCCTGCCTTAAACTTATGTATTTGTTTTCAGGTCCAACTGTGTGTAATTATAAAGTATGTGTCAGGGTACTGTGGGAGCAGACACTTTCCTCATTCCATCTTTGGGATGTAATAGTCAAGGAAAAAGCCCTCCTGATTAGCTGTATTCTTCCGCATAGTGGCACCCCAACTGAGGTGCCTTCATGGGAATCTTTATGGAGATTTTGACGAGGCACCTCAAGTATCTTTATTAATATCTCTTCGTGGAGGTGGAGCAAGCCATGATTAAGACACTTAGACCTAGTGTTCAATACCTTCCACTCCTACCCACTTCTCAAGATTCTACCCTACTTTTTATCCTCACATTGGCTCAGGTCCATACAAATGCAGGGTCCTTCATCTTGGGGATGCCTTGTCAAAGAAATCTCCTCCCCCCAAGCTGTGTTAATTCACCTGACCCTTCATTGGGGTGACTGCATGGGAGGACAATAGAATATAAGGCATTTTCTCTTGGGCTTAGTTTATACTCCAGCTTATACAGTAGCAGTAGGTGATTAAAGGCTTCATACTACTTTCATTTCTGGCTTTTTATTTTAATTACAATCTCCTCACACCTAGCAGCTCAGCTGTTTCCAGCCCATCTGAGCTCCTGAAAGACTGACAAAGTGAGGAAGGTTGTTCTAAGTACAATGACATTCTAGAAGAATCAGAAGCTGAAGGCACAAAAGGACACTTTTGGGAGGAGCTGAAATATCTCAGAACATTTCAGAGGAGTGTATTGGGTTATTTTTCAGTCTGAGGGTATCTTGGGGCCCTCCATGAATGGGTCTCCAGAAATGTCAGGGTGTCTTCTGGGGCACATTTCCAGTCCCAGGAGTGGATCTCCTGAAGCTGCTGGGTCTTCCTAGAAGGTTCTAGCTGGTTGTGTTTAAAAATGTGTTAGTTCCTAGGACAATCTTTTGTCCTTCCTTTGAGAGCTGCCCATTACCTGACCTCAACTTCTGGATCGAATGGAGACCCCCACAGAGCGGCTTGGAGAAAGTTAAGAAAGCAGTTCCATGGTGGCTGCCTTAGGCCTTTTGGCACTGAGACAGCTATGGTCAAGGGAGGTTCAGTGAGCAGAACAACTCTGAGAGCATCCAAGACGCCAATTAACACTGTAGAATTCAGCAAGTTGTGGAAACATCAGAGAGAGTTTGGGGGGAGTAAAAACATTAAGACAAAGAAAGAAAGGATCAAGAAAAAGTCTCACCCTTTGGGATGCCTTTCCCCAGCCTTTCCAAAGACACCATAGAGAGCATTTTAGCGGATCTCCACTGGAGGCAATTTTGCTAAAGTTAGCGAAGGAGCAAGAAGAGCCAAAACATTTGGAAGAAGTCTACCTGGGTAGATTTCCTCAGCTTCAGTCTCAAGAGTAATGTTTGAGAACCGACTCTATGTTTGAAGATGGCTTATTGAGCTGCCGGGGTGCAGAGTACAGGATGACGCTGTTAGCTCAGAAAAATTCTCAAAAGACTGCACAGTTGAGAGCAGGCCTACTTTCTGAGAGTTTCCCTTCCGGTGCTTGCCATGGCATCTCTAGGAGCTGATTTCTGTCAGCTGCATATGCTGTTCAGGGATGGGAGGAGATCCAAGATCCAGATGGTTGGAGTTCTTAAGCAAGCCCTACTATATACTTTCACAGGGACTTTCCTTAGGAGAAATACGTACTTTAATTCCAAAGAATTAAGAAAGGTAGGTTTTTGGACCCAATGTAAGTGTTTGCAACATTTATGCCATTTTTAACTAGACTGAGTTTCTCAAAGTATATCATGGGTGAAAATAAAAATATTTTGAAAAATATTACTTTTCTACTTCAAGGTATTGCACTTATACACAGGCAGGTAATTTTTACGGAACAGATTCTAATTACATAACTGTCAGAGATGTCAAATATTCAGTCATAATGATTTACTTTTGTATTTCGTGAAATGTGGTAGGCATTTGAACAGGACAAAGAACTATAAAATGTAATTTCTCACCTCAAGGAGCTCAGTTTACTTGAGGGTGACAAGAGGATAATATGTATGGAAATACATCAGGAGAACTTCAGCCTATAATTACCTGCTAATGTGGGTGATTAAGATTCTAAAGGTTGTGGGAATCTAAGTGGGGGGAAAGGAAGAAGTAGAAAAACAAGGAAAAAGGCTGCCCATGCCTTGGGTCTTGGCTCCTCCTGCTGGCTCTCACATCTCTATCCTCTTTTTCTCCTACTACTTTTCCTTTGGGGACCCCATCTCTCAGTCTATGAATGTTAACATCATTTCTTCTGTTTTCTGTCTTCCCTAACCACCGTCCCACATACAAGCGTTGTTGACAGTCTCCGCCTTTACTCCCTATGACACAACTTCAACTTATCAGCCTAAAACCGACTCAGTTAATATCTAATAATGACACTGAGTGACATATTTCACTCCTTCCTCTGGCCATCTGTTTCTTCTGGTAGAAAAGGATGTTAAGCATGTACCTATGTACAGTGTTAAGTATGGACCTATGAGAGCCAGTCTGTTCAAGTTTAACCTCCAAGCAGGTCCCAAATTCCTATCTGTGAGAAAGTTACATGTCTTTTGTTTAAATTTATTTTCTCAGTCATAAGATGAAACATTAACAACCGTAGCTATCATACTGTCTGCTACAGGAATCAATCTCAAAATGCCATATTCCAAAACTGTGCCCAGTAGAAAGTTAATGCTTAGCTGTTATTCATGCGACCCATGCTTCTCAGTTGGATTCACATTTCCTCCTCTTCATACACTTCATCTAACGGTGGCTTTAGGGAGCTTTGGGCACAGTCTCTCAGTTGCATGCATTGTTTTCGATGTTTCAATTTGTCCTGAAACTCAGATGATAATGCCTGTGGTTGTGTGTCAGAATTTCCCTTCAGGACTTAGCAAGTATTATTCCACTGGTTTCAGCATTTGTTGTCACTTGCAGAAAATTTATGATCTCATTTATATTCCCTTTAATGTAGTCTGTATTTTTTTTCTCCTGATAGTTTTTGAGCATTTTCCCTTGTATTTAGTGGGCCAAACTTTCATTATGACGTTTCTAGTGTTCAGTTTATTATTATTTATCTTATTTGGTATTTGGAGGATATTTGATTTTTGCTCTGATTTTGAAAAGTCTATCCTATTAATTAATTCTCTGTCAGTCACAGGATTTTTGGTTGAAAAGTAAGGACTGTACCAACAAGAGGGGTCAAGGATATCACAAGAAACCCACAGAAACAACTAACCTGGCTCACAGGAACTCACAGAGTCTGAACCATAAAAACAGAGAGCCTGTTTGGGACTGACCTCGGCCCACTGCATATATGTTACAGATATGTAGCTTGGTCTTATGGGACTCCTAACACTGGGAGCAGGAGCTGTCTCTGACTCTTTTGCTATTAGGACCCGGTTCCTCATAATGGACTGCCTTGCCCAGCCTTAATACAAGGGGAGGTGCTTAGTCTTACTACAACATGATATGCTGTGGTTTGTCGATGTCCATGGTGGGTCTACCCTTTTTTGGAATAGAAATGGGGGAGGAGTGAATGTGGGGAAGAGCAGAGGGGATGCAGGGGAGAGGGACTGGGAGGAGAGGTGGGAGGGGAACTATCAAATGAATAAAAAAAATCAAGACTTTCTAAAACATAAAAATAAAAAGCAACTTACAATACTTACCTCTTTAAATTACTTCAGTGGGTTCTCATGACTATCAGAGTTCCAGAACAAAACTTTGGAATGAGTTTCAGATTCCTTTACGGCAAGCTTTTGACACCTCACTTTCTATCTTTGTACTTAGTCTTATAACTGCCAAAGTGAGCTTCTTGCAAAACCCTAAAGCTGTGATGTCTAAGAATCCTTCTGTCTTTCCATTCTCTCCTGATTATGTACTATTCCTATATCTTCCCCTGTTTCATACTTATTTTCTATCTAGTTGATAGCCACCCATGAATCAAAATGTGAGTGGCCATAAGATGACACATTCATCTTTAACCAGCATAGTTATTCATGAATCTTTCCATCACTCTTTGAGCTTGCTGAAGTCAAAGCTGTTTTTGTCTTCTACCTTGATAATATCTATTAACCTGGACTTAATTTTATGCCAGTATTGGTTGAACTAATGAGTATACGAGTGAACAAGAATCAGAGGCATGCTGAAAACAGAGTGCCTTCCACCGAAAGAATAAGGAGGTTGCAGATATATAAGGTGTCTGAGAAATTTTCTTGCAGTGAGATCCTTTGCAGGTTGCCAGATGTGGTGTCCTAACTAACCACCTGGAGCCACAACACACGCAGGAAGCTTCAAACATCCCCTGATAACTAGCATCTTTGCTAGGTCCATAACAAAACCTGGGACACGAGCACAAATGATCCAGATCTTCAGCCTGGTGGAACTTGGAGCCCAGCAGGAGCCACAGGTGAGGGGAATGATGGGACTAACAAAACGTGCTGATATGCATCACAGGTAAGTGAGCTGAGGCCAGGGAAAACACAAGGGGGAAAATCCGTGGCTGGTTATTGGTGTCAGAGAAGACTTCATGGAGGAAGTGACCCCTTATTTGGGTTTTCAAGGATAAGAAGAAAAATGGCCAAAGACATTAGGAATGAGAACCACGTGAGGAAGCATAGATGAAATTAATGATTAATAGGCTAAGTAGTGGGGTTTAGGGTACTAAGACACCGGAAGTTTGGAGAATGAGCTAAAGAGTAGTATATTCATTTGCTTAGCGGTTGAAAGGTTGGCTAGAAGGCAGATGTTCCCCTTTACTAGCTGTGCTGCCTGCCCTGTGCTGGATCCCAGAGCCCACTGTCAACTCACGATGGGCTCTTCACATTTCTGAGCTGCAGTGTCCTCATCTGTAGAGAAAGGCCAGTCCCAGACATCTGATGGAGGGGCAGTGCAAACAGACTAGACAACACTTGAAGGAACATTTGCGAAACTCTGAGTCTTTTTCACTCATTTTGATTTACGTAAATTATGATGTCTTTACCTATAACTGCAGTGCTGGAAGATTAAGTCAGTCATATACATTTTTAAAAGTAAAATGATTACTAAATCTGAAACCAAAATCCTTTATACCACTTTCCTTCCCCACAGAGATGAAAAGTATCTGGCTCTTTAGGATGTTCTCGTTTTCCACAGGATGGGCACCACATCAAGGTTGAATTCAGGTATTTCTGAGTTCAGAACTCTCAGAGGCTGTAAGGATGAACTGTCTACTTACAAGTTTCATTGTGCCACAAGGGGGTAGGGATGCTCTGTCTAAGTCTTCGGCATGTGTGTTTCCTGACCAAAACTCTTGACTAATAACAACAACAAAAATAATAAGATTTAAGACGAAATCACTTTGAATTTTAACAGACTTTAATTTAATAGATATACCATCTACTTTTCTGGTATCATTTTTCTGATAATTAACATCTGTTCAGAGACTTCAGAAATGGTACTAAAGGCCAACATATTGAAGGACTGTCTTTCTAATGATCAGCAGGACAGTTCTAGAGGGCCAAAGTGGGTGACCCTGGGGTTGGAAGATTCAGTTACAAAGGCCACCTTTCATTAATCTGAACAGACAGCCACAGGGCAATGTGAGTCGTTCGCAACTGGATTTTATCACAGCATGTCCTTTCGAGGTACACCCATTGAGAAGAATTCAGGGGCAAAAAACAACCTTTTAAAATCTTCTGCTCATTATGCCCTTCTCTAAGAGAAAAACAAAATGACTAGATGAAAGGGGACCAGCTAATCCTTTAAAGCATGCATTAAGAAACTGTTCCCAACGTATGCCTCTTAAGCAACACGTCTTTAAAAATATAGCCAGTTGAAGCATGCAGTAATAAGGTGATGACATCATTTCTGGATAAGGTGTCCTTCCTTGGTGCTGAGGTTGGCCACGGCACAGATCTATGGAGGTGCTCTAAGGCATATAGGAAAACACAGCTGTGGCACTGGAAGACTCCTAAGATCCCCAGCCCTTGTCTAGTTATTTACCTCCGATGTGTAGAACTAATAGGTTCCACCTGCTGTGTGCCGGGCACGACAAACCATTTTCCTCCCTACTCTTGAAATTCTCAATGCCCAGCACCCACTGTTTATTTTTTTTCATCTCGGGGTATTAACTTATCTGTACCCAGGGAACAGACCACTTTATTTGTCTGGTGGCCTGCCACACGATGCTATTTAACTTTCATATTATCGTTTGTAAGTGCTTGAGGAATTGAAACAAAGCTCCACCTCCGTGATAACTTGGGGCCTGAGTCAAGCTATACAGAGAATGCCCCTCGCCTCTTGGTGGGGCTCGGTCATTCCGGGCGATCTGTTTGTAATATGTGACAGATTCTGCTTACTATGACGGAAAAGGCTGGAGGAGAGCAGCCCAAATCCAGTACAATAGCAAAGCAGGTGCTCAGGCCAGACTCTGCTCTACCAGGAAACCCTTCTGGAATGCATGACCAATTTGGTTTCGGGACAGAATACTCTCTTTAATGGATAGAAAACACTAACCTTTTATTTTTCCTTGCCTTCCCTCATCCCCCCACCATATTGAACCCCCCAGTTTCAACAAGCCCCATTTTCATTTTAACCCTTTCAAAGGATAAAGGGCCAGCTCCAATTTACACACTCTCGTCTGTGTATCTTTTGCTCTGCTAACAATCCGGGATGTGAAATGAAAATTCATTGACCAGGAAAACAAATGTGCTCTGGCTGAGGAGCATTGTTGGCTGACGGGCCATTTTCTTATTCTAAAGTCTTGTTTTAAAATAATTCTAAAGGGCCTAGAGTGTGAAATTCCTGTAAATAAGAGGGATGCTAGAAAGAAAAATATGCTACTAGATATGAAATATCGATACCCCATTAAAAATGCACACAGCCTTTTGAAGATTATGTAGTATTCAAGATAATTTTTAAAATCTCATGTGAGGATCTAGTCTGGAAGACATTGGGGGTGAAAAAACATATTCAAAACGTATTGGACAAAGAAGAAGTGTAAGTTTAAAAAAAATTACCTCTCCCCTTTAAGTGCGGTAACATTTCACAATGCTAATGGAACAAGATAGTGACTAATATTGTTAACCTCCTTATCGTGGGTGTTGTTTAAATTCATGTCCAGACAGGAACAGTAGACAGCGCTCGAGTGTTCCCCTCCACACAAATAAGATAACTTAGAATACTGGGTGGCTGGCATTTTAAGTCCAGCCTACATCTGACTTGGCTGACACAGGAGGTTTAAGCAGACGTCTTGCCTTGTTTTCCATGTAACTGTGTTTAAAGTGCAGTGATGAGGAACAACATATATTAGCAGGAGTAGGGGTTTCCCTTTCAAGCATTGTTGTAACTTTTCTTTGAAGGTAAGCTCATTTATCATGGGGAGGACAGACCCCAAAAGTTCTGCATCAAGCCTAAGGCAGTGTTAGAAACTTCCAGTAGCAACCGCAAAACAAACAAACAAATAGGAAAAAAAGAAAAAAACCTTGAAAATGCATTCATTCTTGCACTGATAAATTTTAAAACAAGGAGTTTTAATTACAGAGAATGGCAAAGTGATTATTTAAAAAAATAATAAACCCAAAAGCCCAGCTTCAGAGAATGTCTCCCAATTACGTGCTATGCAACCTTTGATCAGTTTGTATGCATTCTTCATATGAGAACAATAGTCTGTATTTTAAAGAGGGACTCCTGAAAGATAATTTCATTTGCAACATAGTATCTTGAAAAATAATGGGAGTGAATTACCGTATGTCGATCTATATGCATGTATGAGAAGCAAAGACTCTGAGAGGTGCATTGCAAATTCTTCAGCGGCATATTGCAAATTGTGTATCTAGGAGAACTTGTTGCGCATGTGTGGACAACCAGCTTGAGTTTATGTGTGGACATTTGTTTGTCTGCAGCTCCAGCCCTTTCGACAGTCGGCTTCTTCAGAGAAAGAGAAGACGCTGGCGTTATCCGTGTCTTGGTAGGAAAAAATGAACTTTTACTCAGGTTTTGAAGGAAAAAAAAGCTAATAAAATTAGATGTTGCTTAAGTCAGAAGCAATTAAAATGCACACATTTCTTTTCCTAGAATCTGCAATTTTATTCAAAGTTAGCAAAACAATGCCTGCCTGGAGGATAAATAATTTAATGGATTTTGTGATTTGGTACTAAAAGCAAAACAAAATCCTACAGCTGTAGCCTCGTTTTTCTTCACACTCAAACCATTCCTTCCTTAAATTGCATATTTTGTACAAGTTTTTTAAAGAACACAGACTAGGTTGTGCATCTTCGAAAAAGCAATTTCCCACATAATAGATAATTGTACATAATTACAGAAGTTTCAGAAACGAGAAACAAAACAAATAAGATTTCTTTCCACCTAGGTCTCCCCCTCTCCCTGCCTTAAAGATGTGAACTAAATCGTCATTATATTATGTGCTTCTTTGCCCTCTATGACAAGATATGACATATGCTGAGAATAACAAGGAGAACCACCCATGTGCTTCTGATATCTACTCACTTAGCACTGGTTTCATATTTGCTCCAGCAAATGTAAGAATGAATTTTTAAAAACTTTTACTTATTTTTACAAGTGCCAAAATGCAAGGAAATGTGGTCGGGTGTGCACTCTTACACTGTATGGACTGGGTTTTATAATTACTTTAATAGTTCCACTTCCACTGAGATGAATCTTGATAATCGTTTGCTCTTAGAACGAAGTGAAGACCATGAGGATATCCTGCCATTGTGGCCCGAGAAAGCTTTCCCACAAGGGGACAGGAGAGTGGTGGGATGGGAGCAAATAGATGCTTTCTTCCAACTCCCCATTTCTTTAGGTCTGCGTTTTCTGGGCTGGAATCCCAGAAAAGGTAAGATTTTGCTTTGGGAGCTTTTAAAGAGTTTTCTGGCTGGACAGAAGGGCTGTTGTGTGTGATTTCTTCTACTTATAGCAAGCTGGTGACTATTGATATATGTATGTATGTGTGTATGCATGTATGTATGTATGTATGTTTTTTCTGTCTGTTCTCTCTCCCTAAGCAAGGCAATACAGATTACAGAAAGAAAGTATTTCAAACTTCCTACCAAACAATCCTATTTCTACAAGTATAAAAATGAACTTATTCCATTGATTGGGTTAATAAATCAAGATGGATTGGTGTCTTAACCTGCATAGACTTCAGGTAACAAAATAAGGCTGTTTCTCAAGTTCCATGGGAGGATATTAGAGTAGGTAGTTAGTTTTTTGACCAAAGAATGGGATGATGGTTATGTATGAGGTGCATATTTTGTGCTGAATTCAAAGTTACTTCTATTCTTTTTATAACCCTTGCCACACAGTAGCACTTGAAACAAACAAACAAACAAACAAATGTACAAACATGTTGTATGTTTTTTTTTATTTTTATTAATCTCAGGCTTAACAATTACTGTAATTGAAATAAAGGTATTAAGTGAAATCCATTACTGAAGTCATCATTTTGTTTAGGATACAGTGCAAATGATGGCAATTCCATTTTCATATATTCCTGTGAGGACAGAAATAAAGCAACTGCTCTTAGTGTAATCAGTAGCACAGTCAGAGTCTGGGGTCCTTATAGACATATAAATGATTCCATAAAGATAAATAAAGGCAGAACATGGAGGTGGGAATCATGATGGTACCAGCAATTCTACTACAGGAAGCTTCTAGTATCAAAATGCAAGAAAAAAACAATGTAATTACTCTCATTTTGCTGATGTGAATGGCAGCTCAGATTCATATTATGTGCTGAGACAGAAAATCAGCACTTGGAGGTGGGAAGGAAAAAAGAAACTGCCTTGCATTTGAACAACTTAGAGGACTTCCTCAAATAGAGCACTTAAAAAATTCACAGTTGTAATGGCAAAAGCCTGTAATCACAACACTTGGGATGCAGAGGGAGAAGAATCAGGAATTCAAAGCCAACCAGGGATACATAATGAACTGCAGTCTAAAATAACAATGAAATGTCTCTTAACCTCACCTCTCTCAATTTGGATATGCTGCTGGTAGTAAGTGATGTTCTGCTACTTATACTAAAACTTCACTACTGCTATGCTAAGTCTATCTGAAGCCTCTTTTTGTAGTCGACATGATAGTGGGCACACATGACTTTAGAAATTCCCACCATGCTTTGATGAAGTTAATGCCCATCTTCTACTACACTGTGAGGCTTTGAGTATCTCTTCAATTCTTCTAGAGCCAATGTAAAGAGAAAAAAAAAACTTAAAAAGTTTTTATAAAGAATTTTATTACACTTCTATTTATTCATTTTATGAGTGGGGGTCACTTAGGTTGTAGCACCTTATAACATTTTTTGCTCTTTATTTTATGTGCATATGTGTGGTCACACATGTCATGGCATCCTATTATATGTTTGCTCTTTATTTTATGTGTTGATGTGGCCACAAATGTCATGGTACCCATGCGAAAGCCAAAAACTGCTTGCTCGCATCTATTTTCTCTTTCTTCATTGTAAGTCCCAAGGATTGAGCTTGGATCTTTAGGCTATGTATGACATCTCCTCAACCTGAATCCAGCTTTTTAAACGTGGGTCATTACCCAATATGGGAGAGAGGAACTGAATGTAGGAAGCAGGCAATAATTTGGTCAGGAATGAATGAATGAATGAATGAATGAATAATAATAGTAATAATAGTAATGGTAATGGTAATGGTAATGGTAATG
>LOJH01037001.1:4916-15372 GCA_001685095.1 Ellobius talpinus | reverse complement strand
GGCCACGCACGGGACGGCGGCGTCCTGACGGCCGAGAGCCAGGTGACCCAGCTTGGCCACCACCTGGTTATTCTCCAGCTCATTGTTGTCGAAGTTTGCGGTATCGTGGCTGCCGGGAGGAAGGCAGGCGCTGAGGCGGGCCTGGCCCAGGCGCAGGGGTGTCAGTGTGTCCGCGAAGGTGCTCTCTGCGGGACAGAGGAGTAGCATCAGGAGGCCCGCGGGCACCCTGGATCCCATTACCCCCAGATCTCAGACCCGTGTCCCTGAAGCCCTAGACCCCAATCTCAGTCCTTGGACCCTCTATCTCTGACTCTGCACTCCTTAACCCCCAAACCTCAGAACCTGGACCTTAGATAGCACCCACCACACACTCCAATCTCAGACATGAGACTGCAGACCCCAGCTCCTCCAGATCTCATCTCCAACTTCAGGCCCCACTCCTGAACTCCAAGACTTAATGACCTCAGCTCCCTCGGACCTCACCCCAGATCCTCATGACTTCAGCCTCTGGCCCCCTGACTCCCCTGACCTTAGTGCTGCAGGTGGTCAGATTGGATTGCATGCTACCTGAGTCTGTCTTTACTGCACCTGACTTCCTATTGCTTTAAAAAGGGCCTTCTTGGCGGGGTGGTGGTAGCACTTGCCTCCAGCACTAGGGAGGCAGAGGCAGGTGTATCTCTGTGAGTTCGAGGCCAGCCTGGTCTACAGAGCTAGTTCCAGGACAACTAGGGCTGTTACAGAGAAACCCTGTCTCGAAAAAACAAAAAATTAAAAAATAAACAAAGGGCCTTCTCTTCCTTCTCTATCTTGCTTCCTCTCTTTTCACTCCCTGACCAGGTTGTGATCTTCCATCTTAATTTCCCATGTCCTGGGGTTCATGCACCAAGCCCAACTTTTTCCTCTGTCCTTTTCTCTCTCGCTCTCCAAGGTTTTCATACATTTGTACATCTGGGCATTATTGTTTCCCTAGCTAGAACATAACAGCAACCTAAAGAGCTGAAATCCTATATTGGGGTCCTACCGTGTGGCAGGTTAACCTGAATTCATGTATCTCATTTAAATACTGCAATTGATAGGTATGAACTATTGCTACTGCCATTTGGGAAAGACGGGAGCTGAGACATACAGTGTAGGGGGCATGACTTGGCACAGAATCCAAGCTGTCTTGTCTAGATTCAGGACTCTTCAATACAGTAACACTGGGAACAGAAACAACAGGGCACGTGACAGAACGGGGAGGAAGGAGGAAGTGTGGATGTAGAATAGGGAGGAAAGAGGAAGTGTGGCTGCCAGCATCTGCAGTGGGAGGTGCCTTTGCTGATAGTAGGGGATTGGAAGAGCAAGAGGTGGGGAGAGTCAAGAGCTCCTTCTAGCAGGTTCAGTACAAGGCTGAGGTGTCACAAAGCGGCAGGTGGACAGCGGGCAGGGTGAGGTGTGCTTCTGGGAACTCTAGTTTGCTAAGTTCCCCGGGGTTTCTGTGTTGGGAGCTAGGGCCTGGATGATTAAGAGGGAGCGTAAGTTCTGAGAGACAGGGCTCAGTGCACACTACTGGATGTGCTGGTCCCCGAGGGTGAAAGTTGGGCTGAGGAGCAACTCTGCCCTGTGAGGATGGGTTGTTGTAAGGGAACAACCTGAGCCCCGATTCCCTCCAGCTTCTGTCTCACTAGGTGATCTCTTCTGCTTGTGTCCACCACCCTGATGGCAGCTCCCGGGGTTCCCTGCCAGAGGCCAGATCAGGAGGCAGCCCTATCGGCTCTTTCAACCTGCACAGCATGCCAAATGACTTCTCAGCAAAGCTTCAGGTATTTTTGTTATAGCAGATGGAAGAGTGACTAACATGGAAGCCAATGGTTTAGAGATGTCTTTCAAGGCCTGCCGATGTCCTCAGACCAGCAGGTAAGGAGAAACGGTCTTGCTTTATGAATGCTTGTTCAAGCCTATAGCTGTTTATACATACATACACATACCTATCTTCATGTTATTACACACACACACACACACTCTCACACCCCTCTGTACTCTGGGTGTCTCTAAGAGCTGAATATATACTTAAGATATATTTGTATAAACTTTTAAAACATTTTTGTTTATTTTTGTTTATGTGTGTTTGTATATATGTATGTGTGTCACTTGCATAGCAGCTGCCCACAGAAGCCAGAAGAGGGCATTGGATCCCCTGAAACTGGAGTTACAGATGTTTGTGGGCTACTGTGTGGGTACTGGGAATAAAACTGAGTCCTCTGGAAGAGCAGCAGGTGCTCTTAGCTGCTTGAGGGCCCCATATGTACTGTTTTTTACATGTGTTTTATGTGTGCTGTAATATATAATTTGAGAAAAATGAGTGCAGCTAGCATATAATTCAGGGCCTTCTGTCTCAGCAGAGGACACGTAGCCTTTCCAGTCAGGTACATGGTGCCATGCAAGGCCCAGGCAGGACTGCAGCTCTGGCTTCTGTATCCACACCCAGATTTTCCCTCGGAAAGAACAACCCACCTTCACAGCTATAACCCAAGGAGTCCGGGGTCCTTCAATCTGGCTAGTCACTGCTATCCCATCCCCTGCCTATGGCCACAAGTCAAGAGATGGGGTTTGAACCCTAATGGGTGGGTGAGGCCATTATGTCTTTAGACCTAGATAAGCAGCTGGTAGGACACAGGACTGTCATAGCAGGTGGGTGGCCCTTTGTTTGCCCCACAGGATACCCAGACTGAGGAAGAAGCTTATAGAATGACATCAGAGCAAGAAGTGAAGAGCCACCCCAGGCACTGGCCTTTACCAGGTAGTTGCAAGGTGCTGTGTCCTCCCCCCCTTAAATGATATTGAAACAACCAAATATTCCTGTCTAGCCTGCGATGCTATGGCCTCGGCATGATGTTTGTTTAATCTGACAAGTCACGGGGCAGAGGGAGGATGGGAACCACTCAGAGCCGGACCCTTTGTGCTTCATCCTTGGGACCTTTCAGTGTTCTGGGGGAAGAGGACAGCTGGAATGTCAGTGTACCTAGCAGATGTGAGTGTCGTTTTCCTCATCTGCAAGCTGTCCCGGGGATGTACTGATTGATGAGGCAGGCCCAGTACGTGACATGACCACAAATGCAAACGGGGGACATGAGATCTAAAGGAATTCCATCTCGGAGTGACAGGATGGCTAGGAAGGAGGGGGAGGGAAGGGCAGGCACCCAACACAAAGGGCTTCCTCAGAATTACAGTCCCCGGCTGCAGGCTGTGCCACCTGAGAGCCTTGGGTAAGCCTGGTGCTGGGAGCCAGACATGCTGTCATTGGCTTAGGTGCAGCCTGAGCAGAGACTTTCCAGGTCTCCCAGGGGACTCAGTGTACAGCCAGGGCTGAGAGCTACTGAGCCAAAAACACAAAAATCCAGCCTTGCAGGCCGGGAACTCCAGGGCTGGGCACTTTCCTTCTTAGAACCCAGATTCTTCCCTAAGTAGGGAACCGCACCATGGGCCTGGCCGCACCGGTGTGGTAGTCAGACCCACTGCAGGAAGACACAGGGCAGGACACACACTTCCACCAGGCCAAAAACTGTGTGCAACCTATAGGCTTCTGACTTGGCTCAAGTTCTGGGGCACTGAAGGCACAGTCCCCAAAGATGAGGACTGTGTTTCTCAGGCCTGAGGTGCTGGCTGAAATAAAGCTTGGGTTCATTTAAATTTTAGATAAACAACTTCTTTGGGGGGCGGGGTTATGAGTATGTTTCAAATACTGTCATAGGTCATATAGTACTATTTTTTTTGTTTATCTTAAATTCAAATTTAACTAGACGTCCTGTATTTTTATTGCACCACTTGACAGCCCTACCCTGACGTCATCTTTGGGTTTTGTTTCACAGGTTTATTCTGTATGGTATGAGACATGAGGGGGAGATGAAGGCTACTGTTGGGTTTGTTGTTGTTGGTTCTATACTGGGATTTCATAGCTGAGAATTTTAAAGCAATTCTACTGCCTCCTCAGAAGTCTAGGGTGCACAGGGTAAATCGGACACTGACTGTTGTGAGGTACCCACTGGTGGGTCCTGGGGTACCTCCCCAAGCCAAGTTTTCCCAGGGATCTACATCATTTCTAACCCACTCCCCATCCTTAATATTAAGTCATGATGGCCTAACATCATTTATTTACTATAATTGAAAACCTTTTATTAAGTGCTGGGGAGTCACACCTAAAACCTCACATGCTGGGGAGTCAGACCTAAAACCTCACATTCTGGGGAGTCACACCTAAAACCTCATGTGCTGGGGAATCACACCTAAAACCTCACATGCTGAGGAATCACACCTAAGACCTCACATACTGGGGAATCAAACCTAAGACCTCACGTGCTGGGGAGTCACACCTAAGACCTACCTCACATGCTGGGGAGTCACACCTAAGACCTCATATGCTGGGGAGCACCTGTCACTGGGCTACAAACACAATTCCTTTTTTCTTTCTTTCTTGTGATTTTTTTTGAGACAGAGTTTTACTATGTAGCTCTGGCTGGCCTGGAACTTCCTATGTGCATCAGGCTGGCCTCAAAGTCACAGAAATCTACCTGCCTCTCCTTCCTGAGTGCTGGAGCTAAAGGCGTGTGCCACCATGCCGGGCTCCTCTTCTTATTTTCATTAGCCCTGCAAAAGACCTGAAAACCTTAACTTTGGAGGAGAAAAGAAAAAAAATTACACATTGCTAGTAACCCACTGGCCATCCTGGGGCCTCACCGGGGCATTCTTTGACCCCCAGAAATGGTGGATCTCTAAAAGCTCGATTTCCCCATTGTCTCTTTGCTCAGATGTACTCAGTATCAACTTGCTTTTCCCACAGGAAGGAAAGAAACATCAACAGAGCCAGAAGGTTCCATCACATTGCCCCAGAAATGGTTTTGTTGCTCTTTCTAATTGTAAATGTGGTTGGGGCTAGAGAGATGGCTCAATGGTTAAGAGCACTTACTGCTCTCGCAGAGGACCAGGTTCAGTTCCTAGCACCCACACGGTGACTCACAACTGCCTGTAGCCCCAGTCCCTGGTGATCTGACACCTACTTCTGGCCTCCACCACATGCACACACCTGATGCATACACACATACTCAGGCATGCACTCATACATATAAAGAAAGCAACAGAACTGAACATACGCACACACTTTAAGTGACTTAGAGATATGAGGAAGGGAAGTTTACCAGTGGCCCCATAACCCAGAGACAGAGTTTCTCTTGCTCTCACTACCCTATTATATGTGTGTGTGAACACTGTTCTGTGCCACGTATGTCACATCAATTAGCACAGCTCAGGGATGACTTGCAAATAAGGAAACTGAGGCTCAGGTTTGCCCTGTTACCTCATGGTGGGCTCTACCCACTCCCCACTAAGGGTCGCAGAACACTGTGGTGGTGGAGGGGTTTCCACGCAAGTTTGCTGAGTGAGAAAACGAAAGGAGGGATCCGTGTGTCCCCTGGGTGTTTTCAGCCTCACTGAGTCATCAAGGACAGCCTCCAATATGTACTTTGAAAAATTCCTAGCCCATTTGCACTGCTCATGTGTGGCTGTGGTTTCCTGTCTGCTCACAGAGACGTGGGCTGGGAAACCAGGCGTGATTGCTTCCTAGCTCTACAGGGACAAAGTGGTGGGAGACTGGTGAGGTTTAGGCAAGCTGCGATTTCTGGCGCCTTCACAGAGAACCTTTAAGGGGTAAGGGCGGGCAGGGGTGTGGTCAGAATGCCCAAGTGCGGCCCCAGAGTGGAGCTTTCCAGTTTGATCTGCCCAGACCTGGGACACAGGCCCTGCCCACACGCAAGCCAGCAGAGGTCCTCGTTTCCCAGCTGCTGGCCAAGTGCCATCAGTGTCTCAGGCCCAAACCATGTCCTATAACCCTGCCGATAACCCCATGAGGTGGGTGCCATTATGCACCCACTTTACAGGTGAAAAGAATCAAGGCTCAGAGAGGGTCTGTCTCTGTGTTGATCCCACACAGATGGCATGTGAGAGCCGGGACTAGGCACAAGTCTCTGTGGCTCTCATTTTCCCGTCTGCTTTAACTACATAGAACTTCTTCGACTTCATTATTTCTGGGGAGAGAGGAGAGTTAGCTCCTGGACACTGAATCTGCCTCCCATGCCCAGTGGGGTGGGGGCAGAAACAGCCCAAACATTTATTATGGGAAAATAAACTATCTTCCCATGGGAAAAAAAAAGCAATCGCTGGGCAGTGGTGGTGCTTGCCTTTAATCCCAGCACTTGGGAGGCAGAGGCAGGCAGATCTCCATGAGTTCGAGACCAGCCTGGTCTACAGAGCAAGTTCCAGGACAGGCGCCAAAGCTACACAGAGAAACTCTGTCTCAAAAACCAAAAGAGAAGCAATCAGCAGCAATCTCTGGGGTGCATCAGCCCATTCACAGGGGTTAAGAAACAGGCTATGCAGAAAGATCAAAGAGTGAAGAAGACCCTCAGGAAGTGGAAGCTTCCAGCTACAGACAGGTTGGTAAATCTGTCCACCCGTCCGCCCACTCACTTTACCTCTGCATATTTCCTTGCAGGAAATTACACACAGAGCTCTGTCCAGCTTCCATGAGAAACCTACTCTCCCAGAGTACCTCGAACCTACCAGGTCTAGGCTGGGTTGTTTCAAATGCAGGCTGCAACCTCAGAAGAAGACAAGTGACTGCCATTCATTGTGGGAGGAGAGAACAGACAATGACCTTAGGGGTCTGGTGTCCTTTTATAAGAGTAGCTAAGATGGAACCAGAGGTAATGGGCACCAACTCAAGGCCACCCAACTAGGCCTTTTCGAATGGCCACTTTCCTGTTTGCGTTAATTCTACATCATTTTCCTTTTTGAGACAGGGTCTATATATAGCCTGGCTGGCATGGAACTCACTCAGAAGACCCACCTGCTTCTGCCTCCCAAGTGCTGGAATTAAAGGCGTGCACCACCCTACTCCTGGCCAAATTCTACATCAATTTTTTAAACATCATTTTTTTTTAAAGTAACACACATATGTTCTTAGGCAGTCCTTGTAGCCATATGGCCAAGGGATATCTGGGAAGTCCTGAATGTTTAGGAGATGGGGTGTGTGTGTGTGTGTTGATCTTTCCTCCATGCTCAGTGGTGGGGTGAGACATACATATGTATATACATATACACACATACATATATATACACACACTTATGAGACCACATACAATGTCTCAATATGATAGAAAATTTTTACATTGGGAGCACCCACAGTCCGAATTTCAGTGCTATGAGGACCTCCCTAACTCACTTCGCAGTTAGCTGGCTCTGGAGGCTGCACCTGACTGCCCACTAGCATAGGTTCCTCTGCTGGATGAGTAAGAGACAGCAGAAGAAATGCATGCTGGGCTTGGAGAGGTGGCTCATGAACAAATGACCAAAGGGGTGAAAGAGGGGTGAGTGGATGAGGGAGTAGCGGTCTAAGACTGACAAGCTGCATAGCCAATGGGCTCTGGGCCCTGCCCACGTGGGTTCCCTCCCAGTTCTGTGACAAAGTAACTCTCTGTGCCTCAGTTTCCTCCGGTGGAAATTGATCGTCATTGCTGTTGTGAGAAGCAAGACACGTGGGGACACACTGGGCATCTGGGAGCCCGCAGGAGAGCCGAGCCCCCGGGACTGTGAAAGCGCAGGCTGTGCCAACCGACCTACCCAGCAGCTGCACCTCGTCGGTGATGCCGTAGACGTCGATAAGTGCCCAGAGTGGGCCTCCCACGGCCACACCACAGTGGAACAGCACCGGCTCACCATCGTTGACACTGTAGAAGACGCGGCCATGGCGATCGGCCCAGTATGCCAACACCGTGTCCCGAAGTGCCAGGTTCTCAGGCAGCGCCTTGGCCCAGTATCCAGGCCTTGTGACCAGATCCGGGCAGGCGTATTTGGGGATGTCCTGTGCGCTCATGAGAGACGGGTCGTGCGCAGTGAAGCCGAAGCGCAGGGCACCGCTCCAGCCAGGACGCACGGCCACCAGGCGGAGCCGTACCTGCTCATACAAGCGGATGGGCCGCTGCGTGAAGGTGACGCCGTTGCAGAAGCTGTTGCGCCGTGTAGCCCTGCGCGAGTGGCCGTCCAGCCGCACGTTCTTGCCCTTGGCCTGCGCGTGGAAGCGTGGTGCCTCACCCAGGACAGCACGCCTCTCGGGGCCAGGGCCGTAGCAAGGGCGGGTGGCCAGGAGGCGGGCAGGAGGGCTGGAGTCTATGGACAGAGAGAAAGCAAGTCAGCGCTTGGAACTCCTGTGGCCAGGGATGTTATTAACCATTTCCATAATTTCCCCTTTAGACTGGGCATGGATACATTCTAGAAGGTTCTGGCCTAGACCTAAGGAGCGCCTCTACCCTTGTCCCTAACCATGGCAAGTCACTGCCTACACTTCACAGATGAGCAAGCCAAGGGGGTAATGCTGGGTGTGAACTAGAAGACCACACCCAGCTTATTACCTTCTGGCCTGAGGTCAGATGACCTCTTCATCCCTAGCAACCCACAGACCTCCAAATCAAGAAGCTTCTCCCCAGGACTATACATCTGAGCTGCAGAGTGCCTGGATTCTTGAGGTGAGGATGTCTGGCTGCTTGCCTCAAAATTTGTGCTCACAGTGAGGTGGGGATCTGGAGTGCATACATTATTCTAGGATCACTAAAGCAGCCTGCGGTCCCCACCTGATTTTCTTGTCTCCAAATGGGTGCAGGAAACTCCCATCACTGCTGGAAGGCCCTGTGGACCGAATGCCTAAATACGGCGGGACACCTAAGTCTGTGATGGACCACTGGTAATCTCACCATCTCTCTGAGGCTCCAAAGCGGTCCCAGCCAGGACTCTGGCTTTTCCCCTTCTCTGATGGTCAGGGAGTTAGCTTTTCTATAATGTACCCTCTGGGGGTTCATGTCTAAGGGGATTGGCTCTGAGGGCCTTTTCAGAGAACCCAGGTGGCCCAGAATAGAGTGGGAGTCGTCTCTGCCTCCCTCCTTTTTCCACTCCCAGGGAGGCAGCAGGTGGATGGTCACTGCAGGGAGGAATCCTGCACTTACTACAGCAGCAGAGGCCATTTTCAAAGCAGGCCACCACAGTACATTCTGAGAAGAATGACAGGCCACCGTGGGGACACTCCTCCCACGCTCAACCCAGAGTGCACTGTGCTGTGGTCCTCTCAGGGATGGAGGTAGGTGGAGGGTTTGGTTAACCCTGAGGCTGACGGGAGGCAGAGCAAGGGAGAAAAAAACCATCATGGCCCCTCTAAAGGTTGAGAAGGGAAGCAGTCCTCTTCAGACAGAAGGCACCCACCCGCCGGAGATGCCGGACAAGGACCAAAACAGAGACCTGTCAACTAATTGCTTAGCTAACGTTAAGGTCTACTACGCGGCAGACAACATGCTAGACAATGGGGGGGTACAACTGTCCCAAGACGGACAATGGTCCCTTCTGATGAGCCCAACGACAAAGGGAGTGTTCTCCGCGGGTAGGGGTGCGCTGGTGGGGGCGCCCTGCGGAGAACAATGTGTTGAGAGCCTGCCCTGGGATTTGCATGGAGAGTCTCTCTGATGGGTGACTGGAGCAGAAAACACTGAAGGAACTGAAGGAATGAGGAGTTTAGGGAGGAGAGTTTCAGGCAGGGACCACGGCGCAAAGGCTCCTGGGAAGGAAAGTACTGATGAGACTGAGCAACAAGGAGCCAGTGAGGGCAAGCTGGGGACTGGGTTCTGGGTGAGCCCAGAGCTGGGGGAGTGGGGGCTTATAGATCTTTGCCTTAAAAGAAAAAAAATAATAACAACTATGAGAGAGCTTCATTATTGCAAGCTCACAGCCTAGAGAGGAAGATCACCCTGGACACCAGGGCAGGATGGGCAGCTGGGAGAGCCACAGCTTGGACAGGCCTGTGGGAACACCATGCTCATATGGGAGAGGGGCCAGCAGGTGGAGAGAGGGGATCAGATTCTGAGTATGTCTTGAAGGTCCTAAGAAATTTTCCACACTTGGTATGTTTGCTTTCAACATTAAAGCAATACTCAACAAACAGAACCTGCTTTTTAGAGGTGTCTCGGTTCTATGGAGTGTGTCTGAAGGGCAGCGGAGAGAAGGGGAAGGGTAGGGTTGTGGCAGTTGTGGACTCAGGGTCAGGGTTTCAATCACACCTATCAAAGGCCTGGCCAAATCAGGTCCTCAATAAAGTCTAGCTGCTGCCTGCCAGCCTAGACGTCGGCTTCCTCCAGGCATTAGCTTCTCCAACAGCCCATATGCAGATAGGGACATGGGCCAACGGAGAGACTGCAAGCCCCAAGCTCAGATCGGTCCGGGCCAGGGTATAACTATCCCAGTGCAGCCACAGGAGTGTCAGGGCCACTGTTACCTCAGGTTGGTCAGGCACGCCTTCCAGGTTTGGGCTGCAGTAAGACCCCATCCTTTCCCACACACCCTACACACACACACACACACACACACACACACACACACACACACACAC
>LOJH01036999.1:13528-23608 GCA_001685095.1 Ellobius talpinus | reverse complement strand
CTGGTACCGGATCAGGGCCCCTTGCTGGCCAGGGACCCCTCTGATGGATCTTCTTGTACAGGATCAGGGCCTCTTGCTGGCCAGGGACCTGGCAGACAAAAGGCCTATCTCACAGCAGGCAGGCTATTGAAACAAAGGAACTCCTGCCTGGTTGTACTCACCACCCTGTCCCAGCACCCAAACAGGCTGAGCTGGGGTATCTATGGCCCTGAAGAAGGGAAAGGAAGGTGTGGCTGAATCCAAGCTGGGATGGGGTAGGAGGAGAGGTGCAGTAGCTGGGGATAGGAGCGTCTGCAGAATGAGCCTTTAAGGTTTATTTTTAAAAGGTACTAGGTAACTTTGTGGAAGAAGTTCTATAAGACACCATAAAATTCCAAGATATGTACTTATCAATTTTAATAGGTGTTATTTTTAGAACAGTTTTATACTCACACTGAATTAAGCAGAACATAAAGATGTCTTGTAAATAATTCTTTCTTAAATATGTGCATCTTTCCACATTATAAGTATCCTGTTTGATAATGACATCTATGATTGAGTTTATGATCTTATATTGACTTCTTATTTAAAGCCCATAGATTATATTTGGTTAATTTCTGGTATTTCACATTCTGTAGGTTTTGAACACATGAATAATCATTTGTATCTACTACAATTTCATTATATAGTACATTTTCATTGTCTTAAATTCTTTGTTCCATCTCTTCATCTCTCCTTAAATATTGAAAAACTCTGATTTCCTTTACTATCTTCATAGACTTTCTTTTTTCAGAACATCTTTTATTTATTATTGCATAATTTACTACTGTTATAACATCATTGTGCAAAGTTTTGTATGACCAAAAGATGTCAAGTAAAAGAGATTAATATAGTATTAATATTGTGCTATTATGACCAAGATATCTAATATAAACAACAAAAGAAGGCAGATTTATTTTGTTTCCACTTCATTCCTAGAACATTTGGCCATAAGTACTTAAACAAAACCACAAGGGAGTGGGAACATATGGCAGAGGAGCTTCCGTATTTCATTTCAGATAAAAATCTGAGAGGAGATTGAAAAAAGGAAGGTATTCCTAAGAAGCAACCTCAAGTTTCTTGTTTATGTTATTGTCAATCCAACTCTTAGAGTTTCAAGAATATCCCTAACAACACCATATAGAGACCAAAAACAAAGGCTTTTGTGGTAGACTTTATATACCAATCATACCAAATACCAAGAAGTATGACTGCTGGATCATCTGCTTTAATTTTTATAATTCTCAGATTTATTTAGGCCACATATGTGCAACTTCTTTTCATAATTAAATGTTACTGTGCACATTTATTTAAAACTATTCTATTTGATAATCAGTAATACTGTTGTCTAGTACTCATTTATTCACCAGGAACAATTTTCATGTCAAGAGAAAAGTAGAATAAGACCTATATGCCACAACCAATGAAAATGCAGACTTATCTTCCAGTTGAGGTTTGCTAGAGGTTGAAAATAACTCTTTATGCCCTATAAACATCTGATCACTTCAGTACCTTTAGTTTAGAAAGTACATTTGTACTTTTACTTGGAGCTGGTGCAAAGTCCATCCTTTCATGTCATTAAATTAAAATTGGAAGCTTTACAGTTTACCAAGAGATGTGCAAGAATAGCCTACCAAATGTACAATATGTTGCCTTACAAATCCTGAGAAATAGACTGAGTATTGTAATTATTTTTCATCATTGGTAGTGAAAACTTCAGTACTTTGGCTCTCATTTTGTAGAGAACATTCCCCATAAATTGAAGGACAATGAATACAGAGATTCATTAATATTGCAAATTATGAATTTCGATATTATTTGTCTTTTACTCTCTAGAACTCTTAGTTTGTACTGAAATATCTATGGCAATGCTCCTCACTTTATGATCCATGGGCTTTTTTCAGTTCCTGAAATGTTTAACATTGGTCTAACACAAGGTAATTTTAGAAATTGGCATGTGTAAAAGCTTATCTAAAAATTTGACTGACTTTAATTTTGCATTTATTTTATAAAAGCAGAATTCATTAATGAATCATAAAAATCCAAATATATTAAATTGGAAATCTGTAAAAATTATAAAATGATAGTTACTGAAATCTGATAAGAATTTATGTAGAATGGTTGAAGCTTTCTACTCCAGTTTACAAACTATTTTCAATCTAGTGCTCAATCCAAAATGATATTCTGAAGGATATCAAGTTGATCAACATTAGTTCAGACTATATTATGACTGAAAATAAATAATTTCTTTGCCTTAAGGTGATATAAAAAATAATATATTGTCTTTATATAAAGTATATGGACATACATATAAATAGTTTTTTGTAACCCATCTGGTAAGAAACTTAAAATAATTTTATAGATCTGTAGTTATACACTAGTTTCCAGTGTCTGTGTTGATTTTCTTTTGGAAAGATTTCACATTTGATACAATGGCTGTTATTGCATTTCCTATTAGTTATTTGTGATGTCCTATTGTTATTTTCCTTGTCCCAGCTTGCTTTTGCACCATTCTGAAAAGTGATAAAGGGAGTGGTAGAAAAATTTTCTTTGTTTCTCCTAAATATTAGGTTGTAGTGATTACATGAAAATTCCTCAGAGGCTTTGGTTATTTTTGTCTTGAAAGGATCCCACTCCCCTTTCTCCACCATAATAGCTGTTTTTCCATCAGATAAGGATCAGTTTTGGAAACCCTGTTAGTTACTTCACATATTTCTTTCTATTACATATCCTGCTACCCTGTGGGGGGTAGAGATTCACAATGGATTTAGAGTCCAAATGAATGTATTAGGAAAGGAATATCACTCACCTCATTTCACTAAGCTCCAATTTTACTAGTCTTTGGCTAGTGGAATACAGTGTCAGTCTGAAACTGCAGGAAAAACCCAAATTTCATATTTCAGGCACATTGCTAGTCTCAGGTCAGAGTGTTTTTCTTTGTATGGTATATTCATTTTTTTTTGATTTTCCAAGACAGAATTTCTCTGTGTAACAGCCCTAGATGTCATAGAACTAGCTCTTATAGTCCAGGCTGGCCTCAAACTCACAGAGATTTGCCTACTTCTGACTTCAGAGAGCTGGCATTAAAGGTGTGTGCCATTGTCACCCAACAAATTCAATTATTAATAACTGCAGATTTCACTAAGAAACTATTGTCAGAATCTTATGGTATCAGCCTGTGACAACATTCCAGGATACTTCTCAGAGAATATACTTTGCTCCATCAACCAAAGAGCCTCAACTGGATTAACACTGGAATCTCAGAACAAGCTAAGATCATAGAAACTCAAGTTGGAATTCTGAATTGAGTCAAACTCTTTCTACTTTTTTCCCTCAATAAGCAACTTAATAGGCTACTACTGAAGTAATTTCTAGGGATGTGTAATAAGCTGATTGATTATTTCTAATTTTCTTTAGAATACAAAAAATAAAATGTAGATAAAAACATATGGCTTTTTCAGGAATTATACCTAATTTATCTCTGAGATTTAAAAGCTGTTGTTTTAGCTTTACCACACCCAGATCCCATTACTTCCACCAACATTTGGAACACAAATCCATGACAGAATCTCCCACTGCTCTATGAAACAGAGTTCAAACACTATGGGATTGAGAAGATTACACATATTGGTGCCATTTTGACGTTCCAATTCCCGACAAAGTTCGACCTTTTTCTTCCAATGCAGTGTTTCTCAAACAAGAGTATGCATCAGAACCCACTGAAAGAGTTGCTAAAAACACATTACTGAGGCCTAACCTCAGTGACTAATTTAAGTGACTCAGGCATAATCTCTAAAAATTTAGAATTATAATAAATTTCATGGTCAAACTAATAATGATTGCCTAGGACAGTGTTTCTCAATATTACTAATGATGCAAACCTTTAATACAGTTAGTTATTCATGTTGTTGTGACCCCAACCATAAAATTATTTTCATTGCTATTTCATAACTATAATTTTGTAACCATTATGAATCATAATATAAATATTTTTGGAGACAGGTTTGTCAAATGGGTTGCAGCCTACATGTCAAGAATCACTGGTCTAGGGATTGCATTTTGTGAACTATTGCTCATTTATACTGGAACACATTAACATTTTCCAGCACGTTAAATTTTATATGCTTTGGATTAATATTTTATAATCCAGTTCTATTCATGTCTTTAACATTCACTTATTGGTCTGGCAACAACAGTGTTTTGACCCTCCAAAGGAAAATTTGGGTAATGAAGCACTAGATCTTAAAGTCACTGCTGAAATGTGTATACTAGCAAAGATATTGCCTTTATGGTAAAAGGGATTAAGGGAGATGGGATTCCTAAACTGACCATGCTGAATATAGAAACATTTTGATCTCATTATGCTCATCCCTTTCTTTTATCTCCAGGAATCTTAATTGACTAAATACATCCAACAGTCATAAAGTATTGCAGCCTATTGATGTACAGAAACTGCAATGATTCACATTTATACAACAGAAATCAAAGTGGAGAAACATGAAGATTCTTGAACAATGATATAAAAGTATGAGAAATCAGTTTACTGAATATCTGGTAATTACTGATAAGCTGATAATCAGTTTACTTGTGTTGACAGAGCCTGCTCATTCATTTCCGGCTTCCCTGATCTGAAATAACTACACAGAAACTATATTATTTGCAATACTGTTTGGCAAATAGGTTAAACATATTTCTTGCTAACTCTTATGTCTTAAATTAACCCATATCTATTAATCTGTGTATTGCCACATGGCTGCTGCATACCAGCAAAGTTCTGGTGCATCACCTCCTCTTTTCTGTCCTAATAAAAGGAATGTTTTAACTTTAACATAGTAAAATTACATATAAAAAACACGTGTCAAGCAAGAATAACAGTTACAATATTTATTTCTACTTTGTCTTTTATCATAACTAAGAAAATCTATAATTATAAATATCTATTCTTTATTTCCATCAAAGACTCCAGAAGGATATAATATTACCTAAGTTAGCAGGAAGTGCATTGTACGCAACTTGCAAAACTCTCCAATTGACATATTTTGCTGCCTGGACAGTCACTCAAAGTTCTTCAGTAACCTTGCTGACATCCAATCTTCAGCCTAAAGTCCCATAGTATCTGGCAGCTTTTCTGTGAAGCGGAAAATTTCAAAGAGAGTTTTGCCTATATTGGCAGTTTGTTAATCACTTTCTGCTGTATCCAGCAGAATATTTGGCAGACTCCTTCAGTAAGGATAAAACCCTGAAAAACTGTCTCATCTTCTTTAGGCAACATCTGCAGTCATTTTCATGCATGTCCAGTTCATACAGCATAACTACAAGCAGTCAAAGAGCAGTTCGTTGTCCAAATGGCTAACCAACTCCATAAGGAGCCTCTTCGATGCCCAGCAACCACTTGAAGTAGATTGGTGCTGACTGGAGCAGATGTGTCTCATTTTCATGAAAAGTCCTAAGTTCTTAAAGCATTTAAATGCTGTATTCTGTAGGTCTTAGAAATTGTTGGAGATTATCTGTCTAATTGAAATCTATCACTATGTATCTAGAAAACCTAACTAACATGACTACAAGATTGACTGTTATAGATGACTATCTATTAACTTGTATTTCTTAATTACACATTACATTTTTAACTGAGCTGTACAAACACAATACCTTAATCAAAAGCTCTGGATTGTATTCTGGTTATCCTTTACTTTGCATCTTATATTCACTTATGAGTGAGTACATATCATGTTTGTCTTTCTGAGTCTTGGTTACCTCACTCAGGATTTTTTTTCTAGTTCCATCCATTTGCCTACAAATTTCATGATGTCATTGCTTTTTTCAGCTGACTAATACTCCATTGTGCAAATATATCACTATTCCTTTATTCATTCTTCAGTTGAGGAACATCTAGGTTGATTCCATCTTACACCTGTCAGAATGACTAAGATCAAAAGTATTGAGCACAGATTATGT
This sequence comes from Ellobius talpinus, assembly GCA_001685095.1. Taxonomy (NCBI): domain Eukaryota; kingdom Metazoa; phylum Chordata; class Mammalia; order Rodentia; family Cricetidae; genus Ellobius; species Ellobius talpinus. The sequence continues at coordinate 17,635 of LOJH01036999.1, read as the reverse complement.
TGGAGAAGGTGTGGAGTTAAGGGAAAACATCTCCACTGGTGGTAGGGGTGCAAACTTGTACAGCCACTTTGGAAATCAGTATAGCAGTTTCTCAGAAAATTGGGAATTAATCTGCCTCAAGGCACAGTGATATCACTCCTGGGCTTATTTCCAAAAAATACTCTTTCACACCACAAGGATACTTTCTCAACAATGTTCATAGCAACAATATCCATAATATCCAAAATCTTGAAACAACCTCATGCATTTCTTTTCATGAGGGAGTCATCTGTGTAATTGAAAATGTGCTTTTACTTCTCCTCATAATCAAATGATATGATTACACTGGTATATTTTCCCCAAGTTTGATGTGACAATTTTGTATCAAAACAGAATCTTCTGGTGTCTCATGAGCAGTCCCAAGTATTTCATCAACAAAATAAGTGCAATCTCAACTTTTAAATATATAAAACTTGCTGGGCAATGGTGGCTCACGCCTTTAATACCAGCACTCAGGAGGCTGAGGCAGGTGGATCTCTGTGAGTTTGAGGCTAGGCTGGTCTACAAGAGCTAGTTCCAGGAGAGGTTCCAAAGCTACAGAGAAACACTGTCTCAAAAAAAAACAAATTCAAAAACAAAAAAATATTAATCTTCCATGTCTACCTTTAATGACCATTTTAATTTTCAAAAGGCTTCATGTACTTTTGGGTTGAAAAGTAACTAAAAGAATTGATTGAGAGAATAAAGAAGACCGTAAGGCTCTCTGGCTTACCAAAAGGAAATAAAACAAATTAGGAGCAATAAAAAATTATAGAAATGAGAGATTGATACTGCCAATTTAAAACCCCATGCTGAAATAAGACTTCAGAATAAATAGGAAAAAGGAAAATAAGTTTACACATGACTATCCATTAAAATTGTATAACTAACACCAATTTGTTAGTAAATTCATTGATGCAAACAGAGAATATTATGTATGGGAATTGTCTTTGTTTTCTTTTCTGTTGCTATAATGAAATACTTGACAAAAGCAACTTAAGGAGGAGCTTGATTTGGCTCACAGTTCTAGGTTACAATCAATCCTTTCTGGGAAATAAAGAGTCAAGAGATGAAGGCAATGAGTTAATAAATGCATTAACTCTGTGCTCTGATCACTTTCTTTACTCACACAATTCAGAATTGTCTCCCTAATAAATTGTACCACCTATAGAGGGCAGATCTTCCCACCTGAATTATCATAACTACAATTGTCTCAAACTAATAAAGCTAACCATCACAGGACTGATAATTATAAAATAAAAAACACTGCTTAATTTTGTTTATGAACAGAAAAATTTGACTGGGCTTAGTTTACCAGAATTTAATTTTATTTGACATATTTAAATTCTTAAATTTTATTCCTATAAAATTTAATTCTTAAATTTTTCCTATAATTTAATTTTATTCATATAATTTAATTCTTAAATTTTATTCATATAAAAGGCATTCTCACTGCCTTTTATACATTTAATATTTTATATACTAATAAAAGGGAACTAAGATCATGGAATTTTTTTGTTTAGTGTAATCTTATGAGTGTAAGTCTTGATGCTATATTGACATAATCTTTTAACATTTTGATGACAAGGAAAATAACTGCTTTTCTGTTGATGCTTGCAAAAATCTGATGCTTATGTCATCCAAAATCTGATGCTTATGATGACCAAATCCACTCAGAATTGAACACTTTCCTGACTTATGTTTAAGTTATCCATTCTATAGGGTATTTATGCTATTGACAATTCAATTCATATTTAGAAAACTTAAAAATAATTTTATAAAGCCTTGACATATCTGGATCACAGTTAAATGGAACAAAATCCATAACATAGCATTATCCTAAGCATTTAAATTAAGAAATATCTTTAAATATGTGTCACTCTGAATACAGGAGCCTGAATTGAATGGGATCCTTATGAAGAAAAGATTGTGTGTGTGTGTGTGTGTGTATGTGTGTGTGTGATTTAGTGGATTTTCTGGATTAAATTTTACAGGTACAAGCTTGAAAGTTTTATTTTAACAAGGTTTTTAACCAAACCTTGAAGACTAGATTTTAAATTAGGTAATTTGTGAGTTAAAATGAGTGAAAAGTAATGGTAGTTATTGCATTTTTTTACATGAGAGTTAGTGAAATGAAAAAAAATATTAAAATTCAAGATAAAATATCCATCTGATTCAGACTTATAGGGGACAAGTTTTATGTTAAACATTGTGAGTTACTAGTAATTCAGGTTATTATGCTCTCATCTCAATATACATACAGACTTATGACTGAATTGAATTGAGTGTTTATAGTTGTAGATGTAGAGCAAGAATACTGCAATACTCTAAAGTAGTCAATATGATATTTGTAGACATTTTGATGCCTAAGGTGAATATTAAAGGAGAGGGGAAAGTTGACTCAATAGAATAAGTCTCAGTTATGTGCATCCATAGGATGGGAGTTGATAGAGCATGTTGAGGCACACATGATTTTATAAGAGAGAAACTGTAAACCATATACTTCTTCAGCAGTTTTATTGATGGAGCTGAGAATCACATTTTCCTGCCATTTGCTTAGAGCTATTATTTTTACAAATGAGTATATTGGGCATGCCTTATCTCTGTGGCAGCATTAGAACATCACTCATGGTATTATTTTCATTTATTCATATGTCATACTGATAATTATCAATTTATTCTCAGAAAATTCAAAATAATGTTAATGATGACTTTATGATCTAAGTTTTGGTTCTGATATCTATATTAAACTCCATCAAAGAGTCCCACCAACACTTCAGTAATTTATTCTTCTGGTCATCTGAAGCCGCAAAACAATACCACACCAGTTAAGAATTATGGATAATAAAATAATTATTTATTTGAGGGAGAAAACTTGCAGATCACTGTCCCAAACAACTGTCTTCTCATTGCAAACAGAAAATAGAGTCTAGCTGCTGGAATGGGAGGTGGAAGCAAGAGAGAGAGAGTGCACAGTTCTTGCTGCCTTTTTAAAGTATAAGGGACCACACCCAAGTGGGCTGGTATCATAAAGCCTGTTGGCTGAAGGCGCAGAATGTGCACCTGCAGAACCTCCCCTTTTTGTTTAAATAAGAGAGATCCAAACCCAATACAAAACTATATACACTAGGAACAGATATCAAGTATAATTAGAATTAAATCCAGCATAAATAAAATTAAGCAAGGAACATATGCTAAATTTTTAATAAGCATTCTATTCTATGGAGTCTTTTATAGGAAATGGCTTGGCTAGATCATAAGAGTATAGTTTTAACTATGACTATCTAATCTTCAACCCCATCAAAGACCTGAAAAGGGAAAGAATATTACCTGAGCAGGCAGGAAGTACAATCAAGTAGCTTCCAAAGGGAGCAATATATGACAGAGACAATTAGCTACCTGAGCAATCACCCAAAGTTTCATTTTGCAATATTGAAGCAACCAACTTTGACTAAGGACTAGTGTATCTGACAGACCATTTTCAGAGGCAGGAAAATTTTCTAAACCATTTTATCCTCTCTTGGCAAGATTTGACAGACCTGCTTATCCATTTCCAGATACTATGTAACTTGTCAGTGGTTGAGGCATTTTCAGTACAATGTTCAAAGGCCAGTTTTGCCAAGAAGAAAACAAGCTCCAAGTGGAGTGTCTTCGGTGCTCAAGATTCTCTCGGGAATAGATTGGTGCTGTCAGAAGCAATCATGTCTCATGTCAACAGAACCCTAAGTTATTTAAATGCCATGTTCCACAGATCCTTGAAGTGTTTGAAGATTACCTATCTAGGCAGAATACAATCTTTATGTATCTAAAGAATCTAATTGATTTAGTTGCATGTACAACAAACATGAACAATTATCAACCTATAACAATATGAAAATATACCCTAAAAGTTGTATCAATGTACAAAATGTACTAAACTGAGACAGAAGCATGCATATATACAATCTGACAAAATAACTTTGTATATATGTTCAAATAATGTAATCAAATGTAATAAATATAATTTGAACTTGTATAAATATACAAAAACTTTATCAATATAAATTATTCATAAATAATAGCTCACAAGTATTCACTCTATTACCCACT
>LOJH01036998.1:4978-15373 GCA_001685095.1 Ellobius talpinus | reverse complement strand
AGGGTTGGGAATCCCCAGAGCAGGAATCCTGAGGTGCACTTCCTGTTGCTCGGACTTAATGTGTATCCAGAGTTCACCCTTTTGGAGAAGGCAGGCACTCCAACACACTGTGTGGTGTGAGTGGCTGGGTCACAGAGCCAATGCTGGGCAGAGTGCAGGCGAGATGAGACACCTTCATTCCTGACACCAGCACTAACCTATCCGGTCATCAGCCACTCCCAGAAATGGAGCCTCGGCTGCCCAGGACCTGGCCATGTGCTCTCCTGGCCAACAGTGGCCCATCAGAGGCCAGAGAGTGGCCTGAGTTTCCCAGGACCTTTGTAGTCTGTGCCCGGAGCCCCTAGGGAAAGAGCAGATTCGCTGACTCCTGCCAAGAGTGACTTGAATCTAAAGCAGGTGATTTTGACGCACTCTGTGACCCAGAACACGAGTCCACCTCCAGAGCCAGGCAGCCAAATGTACAGACACTTGGGCTTGTTTGATATGACTGACTGACTTGCTGTTAGGCCCTGTGTTCATTTGCAGTTTCTTCCAGGACAACACATAAAACTGAGGGGACCCTTCCTGCATCAATTTATCTCTACGCTCATAGCACATCAGACAAAGCTTAAGCCTGACTCCGACCACCAGTATGCCACGCATCCACTCCCACACATGTGACTGTATACACAATCATGCCTTTTTCTTCCAGAACATAAACACATTTTTAGTTTTCATAGAAACAATCTCTTTCCAGATATCAGAATCCAAATTATAATCAACTACTTTGTGAAAGACGGGAAGTGGTTGAAATGGGGTAAAACCCTTCCACTCTGACGCCATGTTTGGTTCAACTCCTGGTACCACGTGCCCAGCAACATGGAAAGAGTCTCCAGAAACGGAGTCCTGCCTCTGCCTCTGTCATCTCCAGCTGAGGGGCTCTGGGCTTAGCTGCTCACTGTCTGCCAGTGTGTCTTGCTATCTATACAATAGTCGTGCTTGGCCAACTTGAGCCAGGCCTTCCCGTGGCTGGGGACACCACTCACCTTCCCTCAGGAAAGAGTATCAGTTCCCTCTGCCCCCTCTGGAAAGAATATCAGTCCAACCCTGCCTCACAAGTGGGTGGCTCTAGGGACTTTAGCCATGATGGTCTGCCCTCTGTTGTTTTATTTGTCAAGTTGTATCTGAAAAGGTGTCTGTCCAAGCCAGGTCGATTTCTGGGGTCCTGGACATGAGTTCTGGAGACGGTGCCAACCCATAAACCCTGTAAGCTATCTCCTTCCTCTTGTGCATGGATGGTGCTAAGTTACTAGGCAAGAGACCCGGACACTTCATCGGTCTTGAACTCTTGGGGTAAAGAGCATCGTCTGCATGTTGACCTTCCCCCAAAGCCCAGCCTACCCTGGCCTCACACTGCGCTTCCTCTTCTCAGGCTTTGCTGAAAATGGACTGTCAGGGCCTGGTGGTCAGACTCATCCAGGACTTTGTGCTCCTGACCACAGCTGTTGAGGTGGCACAGCGCTGGAGGGAACTGGCTGAGAAGCTGGCCAAGGTCTCCAAGCAACAGATGGACGCTTACGAGTCTCCCCACCGAGACAGGAATGGGGTGGTGGACAGTGAGGTGAGTGGAGTTCCGACCCCTTGGTTGCTTAATTCCTTTGCCCCCCTCAGTTCCTAGGACCCATGGGGTGCAATAATAAGCAATCTACTTCCTAGTACTCTAGGAGGGTAAGATGAGGTAACATGGGTGTGCCCCGGCAGGTGGAGGCCATCAGCTGTTCTCAGGATCCTTGAGAACCCGCAGTAAAAGACGTGAGGGCTGCTCTGCCGCAGGTTGGGGAGGGTGGACTGCCCTCCCTCGCTAATTTTATTTTTAAATTACCTCCTGTGAGATCAGCAGAACCCTGGGGTCTCACTGTATTGGTTGAATGTCTTCTGTGTTACCTAACTTAGGCAAAGATGGCTATGGTAGAGTCATGCCCAAAGACTGGCTGCCCTATTGGTGGAGGACGTCTCCCATGTGTTCCTGGAGACTGATCCGACTCACAGGACAGGGAAGCAGGAAGTACCAAACATAAGGCGTTCTTTCTTTGCATGGTCAGTTTCTAATCTACAGCACGGGCAAAATTGGGTACTGTGAGGAAAGAGAGGCTCTGTTAGCGACTCAGGTACACGAGGTCAGCTAAGCAGCTGACCGTTTGGCCCACTGTCAGCTGAGCAGCCCCACTGGCTTCGCCTGCCGCTGTGACTGTAACACCTGGTGAGTGTCATAGGAGTGACCAACGTAGCTCACTGTCCTCTGACCCTGCTTTCTGTTGGTTTTTTGTTTGTTTGTTTGTTTGTTTTGTTTTGTTTCTGGTAACTCCGTCACCCAGGCCATGTGGAAACCTGCCTACGACTTCTTACTCACCTGGAGCCACCAGATTGGGGACAGCTACCGTGATGTCATCCAGGAACTGCACATAGGCCTGGACAAGATGAAGAACCCCATCACCAGGCGCTGGAAGCACCTCACGGGGACCCTGATCCTGGTGAACTCGCTGGACATCCTTAGGGCAGCAGCCTTCAGCCCTGCGGACCATGATGACTTTGTGATCTGAGTGGGAGACGGGGCCTGGCCTACTGGTCAGCAGAGCTGGAACCCTCCGCCCATCATCTGCCCACAGCGGGGGGGCCGAACCATCACCAGGTGGTGCAGGGGGCCATGGCTGCTCAGGCAGAGGCCCATCTGCCAGCCACGCCCAGGAGGGACTCAGGCCCTTGGACTCTGCCCCACCTCTCTATCCAGGGGCAGGTCCCAGGGTTTTCTACTTCTGGTTGTTGCCAATCTTGTTGCTTTCTATTTGTCGAAATGTATGTTGAAATTTAAAAATCACTTTTTTAAACAAAAGACAAGAGAGGATGTGAGAAAGGTGGTATCTAATTTTTTAATGGACTGTAAAAGTTATTTAAAAAATCACCTTAGTAAAGGCGAACTCTGTGGAGGTTTTTATGTTCTTCAAAGGCCTTTTTAAATTATGTTCCAGGTGTATATAGATATTTAAAGGCCATGGGTGTCTCGGAGTCCCAGGCATACTTGGCGTTTTGACGCTCAAGAGTGGAAAGGATTTGCTCCTTGTGGACATTTGCCATTCATCGCCTGTGAGAAGGCGAGTCCATGGGCCTGGTGACGGGATGCCCGCAGTCCTACCGTTCCTTTCTTCTTCTCCTGCCTTGCTGTCCTCAGTGGCCATCCACAGCACGTGTTGGTCTGTGTGCTTTGGTGAGCAACAAAGCCCTCATGTGGCAGCTCAGTGCCATTGAGATTCTGCCAACAAATGAGAAATCAGCTGGAGATGGGGGTCCCTGTCACCCCTGTGTGTATGCAGCTACCATTCAGAAGAACAATGCCCCCTTAAGAGCAAGGTAGTCCCTGCCACTCTGGGCATTGAATGCTGTCTCCCTCAGGGTGGCTTTGCCTCTATTATAGGTGAGAGAAAAACCCTAGCACCCAGCCAGAACCTGGTGGCTCATGACTCTTCCTGTGCCCATCACAGTCACCTCTCAGGCGATGTCACATGCTGGCGTGCAGAGGTGCCATCTTCCGCTGCCAAACGCCACACTTCATCTCTGACATTGGACATTCTCCCTCCTTCCTGGTGCACCCATATCTCCTTGGTAATACCAGTACAGGGGAACAACTGCTTATCCAGCAGTGTAACTCTTAGCACAGGGAACATTTTCCTTAAGCTATGTTCTAGGGAAAGTTGGGAGCTTGCAGAGGATTGTAGTCAACTTCAGGGTGGTGGGTTACACAGTAGCTGTGGCTTTGGGGGAGGAAACAGGAAGTAGAACTCATACCAGAAAGATCAGCAGTTAAGTGACTCTGGGCAGTTCTGCAATGGGCAGGGCTCAGGCTCTCTCCTGGGGCAGCTGCAGACCCTGGGGGCTGCCCTTCGTCTGCTTTCCTGGCACAAGTTAATGTCTTCCTTGGATCAGTGTGCAGCCCCACGTTGAGCTGACATGTCCTCGCTTTTCTGACTCAGACCCTTCAGACCAATAGACTTAGAAGTAAGCAGTAGGTATGAATGTTGCAAGGACCAAATCATACGAACTCCCCCATCACCAACATGTCCATCATTCTGCACCTCTGTTTTACCTAGAGAACATCTCTTTACCTTTTCCCCCAAAGAAGAAACAAAACCAGTTGCACCTTAAACCGTGGCTATTTTCCTCAGGGGCTTTGAATAGTTTCCTATGCAACAAGTCTTGTAGCACACAAATCCTACAAAAGTTGCAGTAAATTTTATTTGGATATTTTAACTGGTTAGCGTGTGTGTGTGTGTCTCTTTGTGCCTAGCCAGACTTTAAATAAAACCCAGCATAAAGATCAGTCAGTGACTAGGTTCCCGTCAGTCACCCTGAGTGACAGTGTGGCAGTTGGTGTAGGGGACTTTTTCTCTTGCTGTTAATTGCTCCTGAGTGGGTAGATCATTTGTTACAACCAAATGGGAATCAGTGTCACCCAGGGCACTCAAACGAAGCAGGCAGGTGTCTATGTCTCTCCTTGTTCCTGGTCTCTACCATCAGGAACTAGTAACACCGTCCCCCAGCACTGAGTTCAAGACCCAGCAGTTTCTGAGCGTGCTGGCCGTGTTCCTGGTCCTACTGGTTGCAGCGAACAGTGAAGGCCTCTCGTGCACCCTTCTGATTGTCAGGAAGGATGGAGCAAGAAGTGTTGGCATGGGGACAACCCCAGCTGGAGGTGGTTGGGAAGGAGCAGGGCTCATGGAGAGCCGGCTTGAGAGAGTGGAATCCATCAATCGGCAGGCTGAATGGGAGCCAGCTGGACCAAAGACAAGACAGACCAGGGAACACTGTCCAGCACTGACACATGAGCATCATAGATGGAAAGCCACATCTGCACAGCCTGGATATTCGTCCCACGGGCCAGAGCCCCCTGTGAGCTCAGCCCCCTCCACCTTCTATGCCTGTGTTAATTCTGGCTACTCAGTGTTGAATCTTGAGTGTCCCCCACAGGCCCTGGAGTTAAAGGCCTGGTCCCCAGCAGGGCACTGGTGGGGATGGGGGTGGGGCCTTTAAGAGGTAGGGCCTGATGGGAGGAGGTTACTGGGAGTGTGCCCTTGATGTGAGTTGGGGAATAGAGTCTTCCTCTTGTTTTTGTATCTGGCCATGAGGTGAATGGCCTCCTTTGCCATGCATCCCCCTAGCTTCCACAGGCTCCATAGCAGCAGGACCAACAGTCCTAATTTGTGAATTCAGATAAACCTGTTCTTATTTTGGGACGATTGCTGAGTGCTCACTTACTTTGTTGCTGAAGACAGTCACATGTGGCCCCCTAACTTACCTGTTACATGTGGCTAATAGGAAAATAGATTTTTTTCTTCCAGTGTTAAGCATGCGAATTACCAGGGCCTTTATTATGCCAGGCAAGTGCTGTGCCACAGAACCATCCGCTCCCCAGCCCAGAGCAGCCCTAACAAACTCCTGAACTCGGAAAGGGCATCCTCTCATCATTGTGGAGGCCAGAAGTCTAAAATGAAGGTAGCAAATGACCTAATTAGTTCATTTGCTCATTATTAAGATACCAATTGCTGGAATTAGGTCCCACCATAATCTAATGTAACGGTTTCATCTATGCTGACTCTAATTCAAATAACTCAGAGGCAGCAGGACTTAACTCAGGTTAGCTTTGACAACACATTTCCAAGCATGCCGACTCCCTCCTTCCCTCCGTGAAAAGCAGTGTCTCAGTTCAGCTGCTGGGGATTGGTGTCCTTTGGGATCAGATACTAAGGAGAGAAGATGTTAAAACTAGACACAGGCATGATGGTACTCGCCTTTAATTACAGCACTTGGGAGGCAGAGGTAGGTGAATATCTTACTTCAAGGCTGGTCTGGTCTACATGGTAAGACCCTGTCTCAAAAAAAAAACTAAACAAAAAAGCAGTATGGATGGGGGTTGCCAAAGAGATGGCTCAGTGCTTAAAAGTGCATACATAGTGTTCTTGCAGAAGACCAGGGTTCCCTTCCCAGGACCCAAATTGGGTAGCTCACAGCTACCTGTAACTCCAGCTCTGGGGGACCAGACACTTCTGGCCTCTGAGCTCTCACATGTAAACACATGCACAGTTATAAATAAAATAATAAAGCTTTTTAAAAAATAGGCTCTGATTCCAATGGAAAAAAGATGAGTTTTACCTGTGGTGAATTTGTTTCTTTTGGCAGTGGGGTGGGTTTTTTTTTTTGGAGACAGGGTTCCTCTGTATAACAGCTCTGGCTGTCCTAGAACTCACTCTGTAGATCAGGCTGGCCTCAAACTCATAGTGATCAGCCTGCCTCTGCCTCCTGAGTGCTGGGATTAAATGCATGCTCCACCACAGGCTCATGGTAAATTTCTTCTGTGGCCTCCACCTGATTGCCACTCTGTCACCTCCAGTGGGATGCTCACTGAGTTATCCCTTCTGTAATTCTTTTCTCACCCGTCTCAAGTATTTACCACCTGGCCGCAACTCCCAAACTCAGACTTGGTCCTAGAACCTTCCTGACCAGTTCTCACCAGCTCTTACTAGTCAAGCGTGTGGCTAGAAGTGCTATGTTTACCACCAGCGTCAAAGCAAGTCGGAGCTGGAATGCATCAAAACCGGCTCAGATCCGCAGGAGTCCAAGAACCTTGCAGGCCTGGAACTCGGCGGCCCCAAGAACAGTTGCACAAAGGGAAATATTTTCATTTGGTACCTGATGCTGTCACAAAATTCAGTGTTTTGTAAACTAGTTTGAAAGGAACTCAACTGGCTCTTTGTGCCGTGGAACCCTTGACAATTTGATGAAGGCAAGAAACACCTCAGAATTATATAAATGCGTGAAATAAAACCTGGGGGAACAAAGAAAGGCGTTCTTTACACCTAAGTATCAAAGCTTACTTACGAATGGAAAGTTTAAGCATGCTTCTTTGTCCATTAAAGAGCGCCGCCTAGTGAGAGCACATATCTGCACCAGACACTAACCACGGCAATTGGAGGTCTCAGAACCACACCCAACAGCACACAATGGCTGGTCTTCCCCAACCAGACATGCAGTGATAGAAGTCTCGCCAGCACCAGACGCTCAACACACGGGTGAAGGTCTCACCCAGTCACATTCAAAACAGTAATAGGAGGTCTCACCCGCACTAGACAGCACACTGATGGAGGCTTTATCCAATGAGACACAAAGTAATGGAGGTTTTATCCCACCAGACTCTCAAGGCAGTCATAAGCATTTAGACATCTACAAAACATCCAAAGACATAAACATCTGATAATTCCCTGGAGTGTCTAAACATTAGTGTCTTGCCTATATAAACTCTTGTCAGAAATGCAGAAGATAATGAAAATTAAAAATGCAATTTTCCCCTCATAAATAAACAAAAACTACCACTTGTTCTAAAAACCCGTCTCCCACACATTAGCTATTCCAGCTATCCCGTTATTTTAAAATCTCTTATATTAGTGTTTTTTTTTGTTCCAGGCTAGGAAAGGTGGTGCTTTTAAATTTTTGATTTAATATTCTGCCTAATGGGAGAGAGAGGAAAACCTGCAGAAATTAATTGGTGTGTGAGTTGACATTTTAAGTATCTAAAGTCATTTTTCTTAATTTTCCATTTTAATTGGTTTGTCTTAAAGATATTTGTGCGTTCATATATGTGTGTATACATATACATATATGTGTATACATATATGTGTGTGTTTATGAGTAGTGTTGAGTGTATTTTTCACCTCAGAAGGCAACCAAAGACTTCTCAGAATGCATCATGTGGTCCTGTGAGCTGAAGGTAGATGGAGCACACATATGTTGAATAGTGCCTGTCACCAACATGGATATTCAAGGGCATCCCAGCAGGGGATAATTAGTTCTTTGGGGAAGGTCTTAAACAAGAGCAACATTCAAGGGTTTGGCACTCTGTCAGCAGAGTGGACCGAGAAGGCAGAAGGAGGGGAGGAGCCCCTAGATGGGCCTCTGCACAGAGAGCAGTAAAGAGGCACCCATCAAGGTATTGGCCTCTGCCTCTAGAAAAAGGAGGTGTGGAGAGCCCAGGGAGGAGACATAGGCAGAGGACTCTAAAAGGGGGAATGCTTTAGTGAAGGGCACTGAGTAACTTGTCATTTGCTGGACCCAAGGGGTGTAATGTCCCCAAGGAGCCCACAAGCTGGCAGGGAGCCAGCAGTCTACCAGATCAATATGTAGGGTCAGGTCAGAAAGAAGCCAGAGCTAAAGAGAGACCCCAACCCAGGACAAAAATAGAGGAGGTAGCCTTGGGAGGCCTCTGAGGAGGTGCTGTGTGAGTGATTACAGATGGCTCTAGATACACCCCACCCCCACATACGCACACAGGCACACATGACAAAATACATAAATATAAATTTAGAAATTAAAAAGAAATAGAATACCATGTAGTTTTGATGTCTACACTGCATTATGGTTGAATCTAGTTAACTGCCTACCTCAAGCTTTTTTTTTATTTATTGATTTTGAGACAGGATCTCATGTACCTCCAGGCTGGCCTAAAACTCACTACGTAGCCAGGGAATACCTGAAGTCACCCATATTCTCCTGCCTCTACCATCCAGGTGTTGGGATTGACAGTGTACACCGCCACAGCCAGCTTTCACACAAACTATATTATGGTGAAAAGTCCTTCCAACTTGTGTGTGTGTGTGTGTGTGTGTGTGTGTGGTGATTTGAAAGAAAATGGCCCCCAAAGGAAGTGACACTATTAGGAGGCGTGGCCTTGTTGAAGGAAGTGTGTCATTATGGGGGTAGGCTTTGAAGTCCCGTTTACTCAAGCTTCCCTCAGTGTGACTTTCTGTTGCCTGCAAGATGTAGCACTCTCAGCTGCCTGCATGCTATCATGCTTCATGTCATGAACCTCTAAAACTGTAAGCCAGCCACCCCAATTAAATGTTTCCTTATAAGAGTTGCCATGGGTCATGGTGTCTCTTCACAGCAATAAAACCCTAAATAAGACTCTGTGTGTGTTGTGTGTGTTTGTGTGTGTGTGTGTTTCTGTGTTTCCTTGTTGGTGGATATATATGTTGTGGCTCAAGTGTGGACATCAGAAGATAGCTTGCAGGATGTGGGTCTTTCTTTGCACCACGTGGGTCCAGAGCATCTAACTCAGCACACCGGACTTGACAGCAAGCATCTTTACCCTTTGAGGCAACTCATTGGCCCCTCCCTAGGTCTTTCTTTTGTTTGTTTATTTGTTTGCTTTTGTTTTGAGACAGGGTCTCGTCTCATTGAATTACCCAGGCTGGCCTTGAGTTTGTCATCCTCCTGGCCTGGTTTGCTGTGCAGCTAGGATTACTGGCCCATTCTGCAGAAGAGATGTGGGTCTGAGTGTCATCAGATCCTGGACCCAGCTCCCTGCAGATACTGAGAGGTAGCTACACAATAGTCACTTAAAAAAAACAACTCCGAATACTTGAAACTGACAATACAGCATGTAAACCTCAGGGTATAAAAAGAAATTTCAAGGTGAGGCTGGAGAGATGACTCAGTTGTTTAGTGTACTGGCTGCTCTTTCAGAGGACCAGGGTTCAGTTCCTTGCATCCACATGGCTGCTCACAACTGTGTGTCACTCTAGTTCCAGGGGATCCAACGCCCTGCACTCCGCAGGCACCTGTACAGGGCAGTGTATATATACATACATATAGAATGTTTTAGCAGTTCCAAGGAAATTTTTTAAAAATTAATGGTACCATCAAGATGGCTCAGCAGGCATCTGCCACCAAGCCTGATGACCTGAATTCATTCATGTAAGCACAAAATTAGACAAGCATATGTAAAATTTTTAATAGAATGGAAATTGAAAATCAACATGTCGAGACTCATGGGTGCCATGAAGGCAGTGCCTATGCTGATGGCTAACAATGTGAAACTCCACCCACATTCCCACTGTTCAAGAGCCTCAAACCAACCTCTGCAGGGCAACTGTTGCTCAGAGAAGGAAGCAAGCATCGATGGTATTCAAAGGTTGAGGGACGAGGCTGGGGACAGCTCAGTGGGGAAAGTACTCACTACATAAGTGTGGGGACTTGAGTTAGAATCCCCAGAGCCAGCCCGGCGGTGGTGGCACATGCCTTTAATCTCAGCACTCAAGAGGCAGAGGCAGGCAAATCTCTCTGAGTTTGAGACTAGCCTGGTCTCCAGAGAGAGCTCCAGGACATCCAAGGTTGCTATATAGAAAAACCCTGTCTTGGGGGATAGGAGGAGGAGGAGGAAGAAGAAGAAGAGAAAGAAAAGGAAGGAGGAGGAAGAGGAAGAAGGAAGAGGAGGAGGAAGAGGAGGAAGAAAAGAAAGAAGAGGAGAAGGAGGAGGAGGAAGAGGAGGAGGAGGAGGAAGAGAAGGAGAAGAAGAAGAAGAGGAGGAGGAGG
>LOJH01036996.1:0-15374 GCA_001685095.1 Ellobius talpinus | reverse complement strand
TAGATAGATAGATAGATAGATAGATAGATAGATAGATAGATAGATAGAGGTGTGTGTGTGTGTACATGGCAGTGCAATCTCCTTGGAGTCCAGAAGTGGGCATCATCCATGGAACTGGAGTTGCAGGCAGCTGTGAGCCATTCAGCAGGGGTGCTGGGAGCCGAGCCCTGGTCTTCTACAACCGCTGCTCTCCTAACCATCACGCCATCTCTCTAGCCTGCCATTTCTGTTTCATTCATAGTTATTCTGACTAGGGTGTGATACCTGATATTTTTGCTCAGGTGCCAATAAACACCTCCCTGTACCTCTCACTGTCCCCAAGGCTCTGCAGTGTGGTGGGTGGCTGCTATCCAGTGTCGGGACCTTATCTCCCCTGTCCATTTCCATTTGTCCAGAACTTACAGAGAATGAAGACTTCTGTTTGGGAAGTCTGCGTTCCCTGTCGCCTTCTGCAAAGGGCTCCACTGAATGACTGCTGCTCCCTCTTCTCTTGTGTCTATCACTGCTTCTGTCCAGGACTGCTCCTGCAATCTCTGTGTCCACTGAGGACAGTCCATTTCAGAGCAGGCCTACCTTGAGCCGGGCTACTCCTCCCACAGACAAGCCAGCGGACGCGGTGTGGACATAGCGCCTGCCGTCTCAGGGTTTGTCTTGTGTGTGGGTGATGAGATGGCCGCTGTACTTTCCGTTCAGCCCCCCATGCTAGCGCCTGGGCCTGAGTGTGTCTCCTAGTAGGTGCTCTATCCACACACGTTGACTGATTGCTGACAGCAGAGCCTGTATGGTTCTTGCTAGAGAACTAGAGGATCACACAAATGGATTTTCAAATGTTTGTGCATCTTTGTGCACAGTACTTTTGCTCTGTTGTAGACCTTAGTCTATTTAGATCTATACATAAGATTCTCTGTGTGTGTGTGCGTGTGCACATGTGTGTGTGTTCATGTCTATATGTTCCCGTGGGGGCAACTATACATATATGTGTTTGTGAATGCCAGAGGTCAACATCACATGTCTGTCTCAATCACTATCCACACTACTGTTTTTTTTCTTTTATTGAAAATGAATTTTTTTCTCATGTATTATATCCTGATTACAATTTTGCCTCTCTACCCTTCCCAGTTCCTCCCCACTTTCCCTCCCATCCAGATCCACTCCTTTTCTGTCTCTCATTAGAAAACAAACAGGCTTCTAAGAGATAATGATAAAACATAACAAAATAAAATATAAAATAAAATAAAACCTATCACATTGGAGTTGGACAAGACAAACAAGCAGAAGGAAAAGAGCCCAAGAGAAGGCACAAGAATCAGAGACCCACTCATTCTCACACACAGGAATCCCATAAAAATACTAACCTGGAGGCAATAATATACACACAGAGAACCTGGTGCAGACCTGTGCAGGCCCCTGTAGAGGCCGCCTCAGTCTCCGTGAGTTCATATGAACTTTGATCATGTTGAATTAGAGAGCCTTGTTTTCTTGGTGTCCCCCATCTCCTCTGACTCTTACACTCTTTCTGCCTCCTCCTACACAGGGTTCCCTGAGCTTGGAGGGGAGGAATTTGATAGAGATTGAGTGTCCCAAGGTCTCTCACTCTGTGCATAACGTCTGGCTATGGAGGAAGCTTCTCTCTGTATTTGTTCCCATCTGCTGCAGGAGGAAGCTTCTCTGATGATGGCTGAGCAAGGCACTCATCTATGAGTCTAATGGATCTACATTACTCTTTTATCCAGCTGAATCTGGAGTTCACCAATTCAGCTAGGCTGGCTGGCAAGCAAACCACAGGGACCCTCTTGTCTTTGTCTCCCCGGTGCTGGGACTAGAGGTGCTCACCACTGCACCCAGCTGTTTCTGTTTGTTTGTTGTATTTTTTTCCAGATAGGGTTTCTCAGTAGTTATGGAGACAGTCCTGGAGCTCACTCTGTAGACCAGGTTGGCCTTGAACTCAGAGATCCGCCTGCCTCTGGCTTCAGAGTACTAGAATTAAAGGCGTGCACTGCTACCGCCCAGCATTGCACCCAGTTTTCATTTGGGTGTTGGGGATTGAACTGAGTTCCTCACTCTTCTATGGCAAGCCCTTTACCGTCAAAGCCGTGACCCCATGCCCTGCCATGAAAAGTTTAGGTCTTAATCCTATCTCAGTCCCTAACCGCTAATTCCACAGGAGAAGGAGCCCACCCCCTTTCTCCACACACCCACAAACCAGTTCAGGACCATGCCAAGTACGACTGGACTTCAGTAACACAAGGAGGATGGTTGGCCAATCCGATGGATGTGTGAATTCTGGATTCATGAAACCATACTTAAGTGTTTCAGAGCCAGTAGGGACAACAGAGGCTGTCAACTATCCCAAGACACAGTGACAGAGGGTTAACCAATGCATGTCTGATGCAGTGGACTGTGCCCTAAGTGAGGGAGGCTGGCTCCTCTTTGGGTCAAGAGTGAGGTTGTTCTTATTGTGAGACCCAATCAGAGATTAACCCAAGTTAGACAGCAGGCCCGTGTCCAGGAAGAGTCCAGTCTATGGCTATGAGACAGACAAGAGATGACAGACCGACCTCTCCAAATATGAGACCCCTAGATTTGCCAGTTGGTGGAGTACATTCAACTTAGGGACGACTGGAAGATGATCATAGCTGAGTGACTTATAAAAGGAAAGTCTTTGAAAGTGGCCTCTGGAGAGCTCCTCAAACTTGTACGATGACTTGATGCTTGTCCCACAAGCTTGGTTTACAGTCAGGACTTCAGTTAGAAGGTGCTGAGAAGAGCAACCAGGACCTGAGACAGTGTCTGTTTTTCCACAGCTGCGGGTCTTCAAGCTGGCCAAGTCCTGGCCCACCCTGAACACGCTCATCAAGATCATCGGCAACTCGGTGGGGGCCCTGGGCAACCTGACCTTCATCCTGGCCATCATCGTCTTCATCTTCGCCCTGGTCGGAAAGCAGCTTCTCGGGGAGTACTACGGGTGCCGCAAGGACGGCGTCGCTCTGTGGAAGGACGAGCGGCTCCGCTGGCACATGTGTGACTTCTTCCATTCCTTCCTCGTCATCTTCCGGATCCTGTGCGGGGAGTGGATCGAGAACATGTGGGTCTGCATGCAAGTCAGCGAGAAATCCATCTGCCTCATCCTGTTCTTGACTGTGATGGTGCTGGGCAACCTGGTGGTGAGTAGGGACCCAACAAAGGCTGAATTATAGTCTGGGGAGACACCCCCACACCCTGTCAGGAAAGTGTTTGCTGTATCAGCATGGAGACCTAAGTTCAAACCCCAGAAACCACATTAAAAAAATGGCCTAGCATGATGGTACACTCTCGTAAACCCAGTGTTGGGGAGGCAGAGATGGGCGGATCCCTGGGACTTGCTGACCAGCCTGCCTCACCTAGTTAGTGGGTTATTATTTATTTTGCAAGTGGAAGACTCTGTCACAAAAACAAGGTGTATTCCTTCTAAGGAATGGCCGCAGGAGTAGGCCTCAGGTATCCATAGGCACACCCTCACACATACAGACGTACATACACTCTGGAATGATTGGAGAGCCTTCAGACTCATCAAAGTCATATAGGACACATACTGGGATGTGTGCTTTCAGGGGACAACCTGGCTTTCCAGGAACAAGCCTGTAGACGAGTAAGAAAATCCCCCTCCAGCATTTTCTAGTTGAGTGACTCAGGACGGAAGAGTGACTTTCTTAAGCCCTAATTTGCTTTAAACCAAGAAAGCAATGCTTACTCATGGGTATACGGGCAGAATTAATTTACAGGGGGTGAAAGACGTAGATTTCCTGGTGCTGTGTCTAGGAACTCAGTAGATGGTGGCTTTTCATTATGGAAGGGAAGTTTTTCCCTGGTCTGTGGTGCTCAAAGGAGCATAAAGGACTCTGCTTGGGTCTGAATGGGCACACCATTTCGATCTGCTCTCAAGTTTGGGGGACATCCCTCGGGAGAACCAATTAGTCCCAGCCCTCCTTCTCCACCCCACCTAAGATCCTCACCCCGTCTCCAGCCCCTCTACCTGTGGGTGAGTGTCTGTGCGCAGCCTAGGGCTCTGGGAGGGGAGGTGTGGTCTTCTGCAAAAGGAACCATGAACTCTGGAAGTCAGTCAATCTGCATCTGTCTTAAAGACTTGAGAAAGCTCAGCTGAGAGGATAAACACGTGTTCACACTTGTCTGTTTTCCCACCCTGCTCCCTGGGGACACACATGCCTTCAGTGGCAGACCACCTGAGCGCACCACCCTCTGATTGCTCCCTTGCCATCAGCAGCATGACCCCCTACTGTGGCGAGGTATCATTGTCCTCGTAAGGCAGGGTACCCAAGACATCGCCAAACTCTCCTCCTGGTGCCCAGGGCATGCATTCTGCCAAGATATGAGTCTTCCAGGTGAGCAGGGACAACCCAGGGCAGAGGAGGCCTGAGTGATCAAGACTCTGCCAGTGAGGTGCTGGAGAGCTTCTGTGGTGGTCAATATTGATTGTGACTTGGTAGGAATCACCTCAGACACAGCTCTGGGTGTGCCCGTGCAGGCATTCCCAGGGAGGTTTGACTGAGGAGGAGGGAAGAGCCACCTGAATGCAGGTGACAATATCTCCCATGTTAGCTAGTGAGCAACATTGAATAAATAGGAGTAAGACCAAGGACCAGCATCCATCTCTCTCTTTCTCAACTTCCAATGCAAAGTGATGGATGTGCCTCCCCTTCCACGCCTTCTCTTAGGTGCTCAACCTTTTCATCGCCTTGCTGCTGAACTCCTTCAGTGCTGACAATCTCACAGCCCCGGAGGATGATGGGGAGGTCAACAACTTACAGGTAGCATTGGCCAGGATTCAGGCATTTGGCCATCGGTCCAGTCAGGCCATTTCCAGTTACTTCAGGAGCCACTGCCGGCTCCGCTGGCCAAAGGTGGAGCCCCAGCTCGGGGTAAAACCCTCCCTCCCCAGCTCCAAAGCTGAGAACCACATTGCTGCTGATGCCCTCAACAATGCAGTGGGGAGCCCAGCAAAGCCAGCTCTCAATGGCCCCAAGGAAGACCACAGGGACTTCATCACTGATGCTAATGTGTGGGTCTCAGTCCCCATTGCCGAGGGAGAATCTGATCTCGAGGAGCTTGAGGAAGACATTGAACAGAATTCTCAGAGCTCTTGGAAGGAAGAGAGCCCCAAAGGACAGGTAAGAGTTCCTCAGTGGGCAGACAGCTGCAGGAAGTGGGTGGGGCCTTGGCAGAGAGTGACCCTAGGCAGAAGAGAAATTTTAGTGACTCTTAGTTGCTTTTCCCATCACTGTGACAACATATCTAATAGAAGCAGCTTAAAGGGGGAAGAACTCATTTTGTCTCCTGGCCTGAAGGTCTGCTCCATCATGGTGAGGATGACATAGTCACATTGGGTCACAGCTGGGGAACAGAGATGAAGGCTGGTGTCTCTTTTTATTCAGCCCAGGACCCCAGTCTGCAGGGATACTGCCCACATTCAGGGTAGGGCTTCCCTCCTGGAAGACACACCTAGAGGTGTGTTTCCATGGTGATTCAAAATCCAGCCAAGTAAACAATGAAGATTAACCCTCTGAGAGACTCTCCAACATCAGGGTGGCAGTGCACTGAGCTCCTGGCAACCCAGGCTTAGGCAACCTAGCCAGACAGAAACTGAAGCCATGTCCTGCTTTCCAGAGGAGGCACTACTTCACCTCAGCAAGGCTGAGGAGAAAGTTTCAGCATCCTTAGGGAGGCAAATGGGGGCAGGGGCAGCAGGTGAGCCCAGACCACTCCAAGGCGCTTGCCATTACATGTCTTTCACATATGCTGCCCAGGCTCCAGCAACCTGGGCTCTTCCATGAGCGGCTAAGGGTATTCTGCAGAACCAGGTGTCAACAGAACACAGGTTCAGCTCAGCTCCTTCTCCTGGCTGTTCTGACACCTTTACAGAGTTCTTCCAGACAAGAGATGTCGGTAGGAAATGTTCAGAATCAAAGACTTTAAGGCACCCTGATGCCTTCTGATAATGCGTATTTCCCATACTTGGCTCGGGTTCCTAGAGCCTTAAACTGGTACCTCAGTGTCTCGGGGCATCCATTGTGTTCCACGAGGGGTACAGGGGTCCCCCGAGCGTCCCTAGGGACACACAGCACTACTGGCCTGGCCACTAGAGCTATGCCTGGTGTCCACAGCTCTCCCATCGTCTTCCTCCCCCGCAGTTGTCATCGGTACCCAGCAGCTGCTGCTATCAACTATCATTT
Source organism: Ellobius talpinus (assembly GCA_001685095.1). NCBI lineage: Eukaryota > Metazoa > Chordata > Mammalia > Rodentia > Cricetidae > Ellobius > Ellobius talpinus. The sequence continues at coordinate 9,147 of LOJH01036996.1, read as the reverse complement.
TCTAGATTTCTTTGTCTAAGTGACAGCCGAGGCCACAGTGTCACCTCCCGGGAGTGAGGGACATGAACTCTCTGATGGTTGTCTGCCACTCAAGCGCATGTTCAGTTAGTTTGGAGTCCTTGGGGTGAGCGTGCTCAGATGACCTTAGTTCATGACCAGCTTGACTTCTGGCAAGGTACTGAGGGCTGTGGCTGTTATTGTGGAACCAAATCTCCTACAATGTACTTAAAAAGTATTAATATATTTAGTGATCAAAAGAACGAAATGAAGTGAATCTCCCTTCTTGATTTTATAGAAGGAACAAAAAAGATTGGAAAAATTAGATATATTTCCTAAGGCCATACAGCTGCGGGTGGAGCCAGGAGTTACATACACTGCCATGCTTACTTCACACACATGTACATATGCATGTAAGGTGCTTGTGTGAGGACCTTAGTTCTGGAGGCCTGTCAGCTGCCAAAGCTCTTCAGATTCGGAAATGAGCAATGGAAATTAACTCAGTTACCCAGATGGACCCTCTCTTGCCAGCAGGCACAGCTGCCGGAAGAACAAAGGCACAAAGGCCTTGAAGTGCCTAAGAGCCCAGGCTCTGGGATGTCCTCGGAGGACCTGGCTCCATACCTGGGTGACAGATGGAAGGGTGACAACACCACCCCTCAGGTCCCTGCTGAGGTAGGTATGTGCACTCCCTGGAGAGGCTCTACAGGATGGATACTCTTGGAGGATGGGGGCAGGACCAAAGCTGCCTCCCAACCACAGGGCCTTCTCCTTAAGCCTCTGCCCGCCTCTAGTTAATCACACCATGATGCTGTGCAGCTGAACCTCACCCCCAGATAGCTGTAAGGATGGGATGAGAAAGTGTGGCTCCCCCCAGGCTGCGGGACCCAGGGCCAGCTCCTGCCCCCTAAACCTCTGCATCTTCATTCTATAGAACTGCATGGCAGTGCCTATTTGGTAAGGTTATTTAGAAGCTTAAATGAGATACTGCTCATCAAACGTTCAGTTCTTGTCTGAAATGGAGTAAGTGCCCAGAAAATGACAGCCAAGAAAAAGAAAGGAACAAAGGCTTCGAACAAAGAGAGTCAAGTAATCTTTCAGAGACAACAGCCAGAGTCGGAGGTGTTTCCTGGGCGAGAGAGTCTTCCTGGGGGGCGCTCCCTCTTTCCTTTGTCCACATCATTCTTTCTAGCCTAAAACAACCTGGGGTGGAGGGAGGCTGTCTCCAGGTGCATGGTGAGCTGACAGCCTCACAGAAACCAAGCAGGGAGGACACTCAGCCGTGGGATGCTGGAGGAGGTAAAAATAAACCATGGAGTCACCTACAAACCCTGGGGGAAAGTCTTGTGGAGAGAGCTACCTGTGAAGAGGCGGTGTCTCGGGCAAGGAAGATTGTTTAGCTGGTACCGCACTTGGTGGGCATGCAGAGAACCTGACTCTGTATCCGCAGCCCCCTGTGTAAAGAGCTGGGCACGCTAGTCCACTCCTATAATCTCAGTGTTGTGGAGGGGGAGGGGCAGACAGGAGGATCCCTGGTGCTTGGTGGTCTAGGCAAGTCAGCGAACTCCATGTTCACTGGGAGATCCTGCCTAGAAAGAAGGAGGGAGCGGCTGAGGAAGATGGCTGACTTTAGCCTCGGGCTTTCCCCCAAGCACGCATGTCAGTGCTCATGCACACGCGGTTACACTCACACACACAAGCGCCAGATCTTTAGTGATTTCACTGCCACTGTAAGGAACTCAAGACTTTAACTTCACACCTCGCCCCCAAGTGCAGCTGTGTGACAGCCACTGGACGGAGCCAAGATAAGACGAACACAATTCACCCCCCACACACACTTATCGAGCCGTTCGGCGTGAGGGATGTCAGCGACTGGCTTTGAGCCCAGGCAAGGCTGACCACAGCAGACTAAGATAAGAAGGGCGTGGGCTGCAATGGGGTTTGGGGGCCCTGGACACAAGCCGTTTAGTCCCTGGTGGCTGAGGGTTGTCACATTCTGCGTGTGGGTATCATGCCCCTTCTAAATTGTTCTATGGACCACCTGGCTAGCTTTCCCTACTCTGTGCTTTCACACATAACTTCTGGGTGTAGGTTTTAATTCTGTTTTTGTTTTCTTGGCCATAACCCTGGCCAGGCAGGGAGGGGCCTGTCAGTGACAGATGGGGACCCACCCTACCATTTGGCTCCATTAGCCAAGTGATCAGGTTCACTAACATGAGAGCCGCTCTGGCTCCTAATTGAATTCGTCTGGAGACATTACAGGCCAGTGCCGCTGGGAGGACAGCAGGGCCCCACAACACAGCTCCCCGATTAAATATTCAAGTGCATTGAAAGCTGAGCATCTTTATGGGTGTAATTACAGTGTCTCGGGCCATTGCCAGCTCTCCATCAGGGCCCAGCTAAGCCACAGGGCTCCGCGGGGAGCATCCCTGTCCCAGCCTTAGCTGCTGAAGTCCCAAACCAAAGCAGCTGACAGTAGAGCCAGGGCCCTGCGGGGGCTAACCTTGCCAGGGACAGGTATCCCAGGCACCTTCACTGCCCTGAGCCTCTGCCCTGCAGGGAGAGGATGACACAAGCTCTTCTGAGGGCAGCACAGTGGACTGCCCAGATCCAGAGGAAATCCTCAGGAAGATCCCCGAGCTGGCAGACGAGCTGGAACAGCCAGATGACTGCTTCACAGAAGGTATAAGGAGCATGGACCTCTTCCTCTTCCTATGCTCATGTTGATCGGTTTTAGAGTCCCGCCCCAACTCTCACCTAAGCGCCTGTGTGAGCAGAACCATGGCCCGGCATCCAGGGCAACCAAATAAACAGGCTCGCTCCAGGCCTGAGGCACCTGTGCCAGACACAAGTACTGTTTATGCCTCAAAGACAGACTCGGTGTACCGTCCGCCCTCTTCCCCCTCGGGAACACCTTGTGAGATTATAACCAGCCCTCCTGAGTTTGAATGGAAAAAGTTTTCTGCCTCAGTGGTATCACTCTGAACTGGTTGGAGATACGAAGAACCACAGGAGGGAGGACCACGGGGTGTCTGCTCCATTACATCTTTGGTGTCATTCTGAAAAGCGGGGCCTATGCTGATTCACTTCCCCCCTTGGCATTTACAAAAGCGAGGCACATTACAGTCTCCATAGACACTCGCATGACGGACAAATACACAAATACTTCCTACCACGAAGGGAGTTGTGGCCTCAGTAACTTTAAATAAGTAGGAATTATGGGGAACCATGTTTTGTTGAGTCCCTGCTTCCATTTGAACTCAGTTAAGGGAGACCCAGACCCTGCCCCAGACATGTGGCTCTCCAGGTCCAGCATGGGTAAGGCTGTATGTAGCCTCCCAGGTACCATCAGATTCAGGACTCACTGTTTGTCAGTCTTCGAAGGGATGTGTGGGCACGAGGATGGGGACCACCGGGTTCATTTATAATAAGGAAGAAGCCTGGGGAAGGCATCTGAATGGCAAGGCCAGCATAAGAGGCGCACCTAATGAGCTAGATTGAAAGGGGAGCTGGGAGGGACCACTTCTCTCAAACTCCAGGAAAGAAGTCTTCCCCGATGGAGAATAAGGGACTTTCCCAGCAGGCCAGAACACTGGTCACCACACTGGACTATCCCTCACAATATAGTCCAGTTCCCCTCCCTTACTATGAGCACACACCACGACTAAAAGCAACTGAGGGAAGGAAAGGATTATTTGGCTTCTAAGTCACTGTCACCCTTGAGAGAAGTCAAAGCAGGGAACTCAGGCAAGAACGTGAAGCATGCTGGGTGTGCTTGCTCACAGGTTCACGCTTAGCTAGCTTTCTTACGGAGTCTGGGACCATCTGCCTAGGGAATGGTGCTGCCCACAGTGGGCAGAGCTTTCCAACATCAATTAGCAGTCATGACAATACAGACATACCCATAAGGAGATTGATGTGTCAAATTGACGGTTCGAGGTAACTAGGACCCTGTCCACCATCTCTCCCTCCAGGCTGTACTCGCCGCTGCCCCTGCTGCAAAGTGAATACCAGTAAGTTTCTGTGGGCCACGGGCTGGCAGTTGCGGAAAACCTGCTACCGCATCGTGGAGCACAGCTGGTTCGAGAGTTTCATCATCTTCATGATCCTGCTCAGCAGTGGAGCACTGGTAAGGGAAACGGGGGTCCCAGGCTCAATGGCCTCCAGCTGGGCGCTGGTAAGGGAAACCAGGGTCCTGGGCTCAGTGGCCTCCAGCTGGGCTAGGCTTCCATCTAAAGGCCTTGGAGCTGCCTCGGTGGGACTGCCCCCAAGACTTGAGCTGAAAATCCCCCAGGCTACAGATGGCAGGAAAGCTTTCGCCCAGTACACCACATGGGAGGTATTCGGTACGCCCCTCCCATGGCATTCTAAACCTAGATACAAGCTTTTCCACTAATGATTGCGTGCCTCCCACTTTATAGATGGAAAACTAAGACTCAGATGGTTGGAGGACTCTCCCATTGTCACCAACTAGAAAGCAGCAATACCTAACTTTACCCATAAAGGATCCCCAAACTCTTAGCTTTCTACCCGTTGGTCTTCCAAACACTGGCTTTTTCGGAAGACCGAGTTCATCTTCCCCTTCTTAGCAAACCATGTTCCCGCTAATTCTTCGGGTCTCACAGTCTTTTCAGGCATTGTTTTCTCTAGTCTAGTCATCTGGAGAGTGTGTGGAAACACGGGTCCAGTTGGAGGCGAGATGACAGAACCTGAGAACTTGCGTTTCTGACAAGCTGCAGGCTGAGACGGACACGGGCAGCTGAGAGCCATTGAACAGCAGGGTCTTAGGGAATAGAAACTTGTGGAGTTCTGCAATACTCCAGAGGCTGCTGGCCGGATGCTGGACCCTGAAGAACAGGGAAAGGTTCTCTCCCCATGGCCTTGGGCTCACTGCGGTGTTGAGTGCCCATCCTAATTAAGCCAAGTGGACACAGGCATTGGAAGGGACTTACTGTCCCCATTTAGCCAATACTTTCAAACACAAAAATGCTGGTGTCAGAGACTCAGCTGGGGTCCAAGCTAATCCGCCTTCCTCAGCACTCACAGCTCCTGTCTCCCCATGGGCCTGCCCCAAAAGGTGCCCTTCTTTGTTCTCTGGACCCTGCTACTGCTCCCTTCTCTCTCCTCCTCTCTCTCTACAGTCTAGTGCCAACTTCCCCATTCCCAGGGGGGCAGTCAAATCCTGAAGCAGCTGTTCTGCCCCAGCCCCACACCCAGCAGCTTCCCTTTGCTCCGTATCTCCTTTCCTATGGGACCAAACAGACACCAAATTTAGTCTTCTTTATGCTTTTTCTTTGAGTGCTTAAAAAAAAATTAACATGGATTTTCATCTGACAGACTGAAGTGAGAAAAAGGAACTTGGAAATTATAGAAAAAGATAAAGGAAAAAAATCCACCATTTTCCTGTCACTCAAAGAGAAACTCACTTTGAAAACACTTTGCTGTGGCTCTTCCCAGCTTTCTTATACACAGAATATATAAATATACTAAAAAAAATAAACGTATGTATGTGTGCTCTGGTTTCTCTAGAAATTTCCTCAGGAAATATGCTCATACAAAGTCATTTAGCGGCCACAACATACTTCATTATAGGAATGTGCCCCTCACTTATTTAGTCGGTGCCTACATTCACACCTCACCTGGACCTCACATCTTCCTTGTTGGAAATTTTAAATGAAAATCAGAAATAATGAATGACTGTCAGAAATACTGAGTGGTTTCAGAGCTGTGGAATAATCACCAGAAATGTTGAATGGCTATCAGAGTTAATGAATGGAGGTTGGAGAGTTTGAATGACTTTTACAGATGTTGAGTGATAAACAGAGCTTTTGATGGTTGCAAATTTTGAATGACTATTACAGATGTTGAATGATGGTCACAGGTATTTAATGATTGCTAAGAATATTGAACAATAGACAGAGCTATTGAATGACGGTTGGAGACACTGATTGCTGGAGATTTTTGAATGCCTACCTGGCTTAGGTTTGGTCTGAGATCCGGAGGTTGGAGCCATGTCTCTTGATCCGGCAGTTTATCGGGGCATGCTTATGGATGAAGCAGAGGAGGGCAGCAGGGTGGCAGGGAAAGCAGCTGAGAGATGATGTCCAGCCTCAGCTGATTGCACAGGAGCCCTGACCACCTGGGGCACCATAGAGTTGTTCCACATGGAGGCAAACCGGGGACCAATGCCAATGGCTGGTACTGTCCCAGAGGTGGGGATCTAACCTAGGAAGCACTTCCCAAAGTGGACTCAGTTTAATCCAAGCCATAAAACTGCTACCAGCAGCTGGGTGTTGACGCCTCATGCAGAGAGTCATGTGGACAAGGCAGCACCCAGCGTCTTTAGCGCATCCTTAAAGCTAGGTTGACTCGCTACTCAACAGCCTTTTGGCTCCCAAATATGGGCTGTTTTTTCACTCCTATCAGTCATTCCTGAGAGTGAATCCCTAGCAGACACACCAACACTGGGGTCGGTCCATCTTTATCTCTGGTGGAAGGGAAAAGTTGGCACCTCTTTTTAACTTGAATTTCCTTGGTTACCTGTGAGATGGAACACTCATTTTCAGAAGTTTCTTGGTGATTCTTTCCTTTCCTGTGGACTGCCTGTGGTCACCCTTCTGTGCTTTTATTTTTAAAAATAAGTCACTGCGAATATCCCTTTGGTTTGCTTCCAAGATCCAACCCAGGGTTCCTTTTCTCACTTCTACCCAACAGCCCTGTGGGGTATAAGGACAGCACGTCCCTGTGTGCTGTGACATGTTAGTTCCTATCCCACAGTGCATCCTCCATGGTCCACTTAATCCTCAGAGCAGAGAAAGAAAACTTGGCCACAAGGACTACTAAGGCTGTTCCCCGAGGCCATGGGTAGGGCTGGCTGCTCCGGGCGGTGGGCCAGGACCCCAGTGCTATGGGCCATTCTTCTTTCTTCCCTGCAGGCCTTTGAGGATAACTACCTGGAACAAAAGCCCCGAGTGAAGGCTATGCTGGAGTACACCGACAGAGTGTTCACCTTCATCTTTGTGTTTGAAATGCTGCTCAAGTGGGTAGCTTATGGCTTCAAAAGATATTTCACCAACGCCTGGTGCTGGCTGGACTTCCTCATTGTGAATGTGAGTGGCAATGTGCACTCTGTGGGGTGGAGTGGGGATCTCGCCATTGACGGGCACTGTGGCTACTTACAGCTGTGGTTATATATACACCGTGGGATAGAGTGGAGATCTCACCATGGACGGGTGCTGTAGCTGGTACAGATGTGGTTATATATATGCCGTGGGAGAGAGTGGAGACCTCGCCATGGACGGGTGCTGCAGCTGGTACAGATGTGGATGTATGTACACTGTGGGGTGGAGTGGGGATCTCACCATGGACGGGCACTACAGCTGGTACAGATGTGGTTGTATGTACACCGTGGAGTGGAGTGGAGATCTCACCATGGACGGGTGCTACAGCTAGTACAGATGTGGTTCTATGAGCACCGTGGGGTGGAGCTGGGGATCTCACCATGGACGGGCACTGCAGCTGGCATAGATGTGGTTCTATGAGCACCGTGGGATGGAGTGGAGATCTCACCATGGACGGGCGCTACAGCTAGTACAGATGTGGCTCTGACAATTGTCTCTCAGGGGCTGCTTTGAGCACTGAGTTAGAAGTCAGGATAACTTTGCATGTCAGTGAATGGTGAGCCCTGGCCGGGAAGCTCACGGTTTGTACACCGTTGTGACCTCTGGTGAAGCTGCAGGCCTGCAGACTCTGTCAGGTTAACTGCTGCAGCCTTCTGCCTTCATGTCCAAAGCAAGATGGCACAGGCACCCAGGCTGCCCTGTACTCTCACCTCTTGCCAGGGCTCTGGACCTCAAAGCAGTGTGGTCTACAAACAGAACCTGCCTACCAACTTCATGGTCTCCAGTCCTGGCTGTGTTGCCGATATCATGGAACACCCTGGGCAAGCAGGACACTGGGAGGGTCTGATCTTTCTGGTCTGAGGTGAGCTCCAGGCAGTTATTTGTAGATGTTTCCAGTCATTTCCGAGGTGCAGTTGTGGTTGTGAACCTCTGTATCGAGAGCACCAGCTCCTCTCTATGATACCAAAAGCAGCGGCAGGTCCTGCTGGAGCTCATACATGGGGACTCTGCTAAGCTCATTGCTAACACCGATCGGCCATGTGCCCCACACACATTCCGCCATCAATCCCACATCTTAACTACTCCACTGCTCTGCCCCCTTTGAAAACATCTCCTTGGCTTTTCAAGATGGCAGCCTGTTACTTGCTCACTGCTGTCTAGATGAGGGTTTTGTGAGCAGGGCAAGCCAGGGTTGTTTGTCTCTGTCTCCCTCCACCCGCTGCCACCTGCACCAGGGTCATGCACACCAGAGATGTCAGGAAACATGTCTGTGTCTGGTATGTGCCTCTTGAAGCTAGCTGGGGTCCAGTACAGAATATTCTGTCTAGCCTAAGTTGGCAATATCTCCACAACGGGCCTGCATGTAACTCCCTGCTTTCCTGATGCCAGTGTGCCAGTGGCATCATGTCACTGTGCCATAGGGACTCTGAGAAGCCTGGAATCTGAGTCCCAAGTGACAGTTCTCTGCATGTGAAGAAATTATTCACAAATAAGAAGACAATGCTTTCTTCTGTCTCGCACTCTGCCAAGAGCTCTGGCTTATGTAGACTTCATTGTTTTCCAGCCCTGATCTCCTTAAGAAGTCTCTTCTTAAGCTGGGTGTGGTGGTGCACGCCTGCAATCCCAGCACTCAGGAGGCAGAGGCAGGTGGAGCTATGTGGGTTCTAGGCCAGCCTGGTCTACAGAGTGAGTTCCAGGACAGCCAAGGCTACACAGAGAAACCCTGTCCCGAAAAGAAGAAAAGGGAGAAGGAGGAGGAGACTCTCCTTTATTGTGATTGTCTGTCCTTCCTTCCATGCATCCGTCTTCTCATCTATTCCACTATTTACTTCTTCGTCCTTCCTTCCTTCCTTCCTTCCTTCCTTCCTACCTACCTTCCTTCCTCCTTTCCTTCCTTTCCACTCATCTTTTCCTCTTCTCTTCATCCTTGCCTTCCTCTGTCCACTCACAATTGGTGTTTAATCCCTGTATCTCTCTTCTGATTCATCCTCCTAAACAAATAGCCAGGCACTTACCCTTCTGTCCAACC
>LOJH01036994.1:7615-22690 GCA_001685095.1 Ellobius talpinus | reverse complement strand
GGAAGACAGAACTGAATGCTGGGAGAAAGAAGGGCAGAGTCAGAGAGATCTGCTGGAGACAGACACTGGAAATTTTACCTGGTAAGCCAATGCCACGTGGGAATACACAGATTAATAGAAATGGGTTATATTAAAATGTAAGAACTAGCCAATAAGAAACTATAGCTAATGGGCCAAGCAGTGATTTAATTAATACAGTTTCTGTGTGGTTATTTTGGGGCTAAACTAGCCAGGTGGCCATGATGAACAAGCAACTCCTTGCAACAAATATGTCTCAAAAAATGCTTTCCACTTAAAGAGTATGTGAAAAATTCCTTTTGGGTCTAATAACAAAGGGTCATTGTGACTTTTTCAAGGAAAAGAGTCATAGAATGATGACAGCACATGAAGGTTCCAAGCAGTCTGAGGAGCTGGTTGGAGGTAAGATGCTCTGGAAACAAAACAAAACAAAAAACCCCACAAAAAACATAATATAGATGTCCCTTCTTGAGCAGTTTGTGGTAAGAGGAAAGGACAGAAAAGATTAGAAAAAGGATTTCTATGCAGTTCAGAGAAATGTAAACATGATTAAATCCCAAAGGAAGGATTCCCTAGAAAAAGACATTGAAGACTGAGGGACTTCTTGGTATATTGTGGGCATGAGATTACAAAACAGGAAGATGGGAAAAATTTCAGACTGGAAAATAAAGGAAATATCAGCATGATTGGAAGAAGTGTACAAACAGCCTAAGCTATGTGTAAGTTTGTCAACTAGACCCCTAAAGCTTCAGCTTAGTCAGTTTCCCCATGCAGTACTGTGGAAGTTGTAAGGGAACTTGAGTGTATAGGAGGGTGAGGGCTTGATTACTCTGCTCTTGCCTGTGGATGTAAGTATATGCCTTGACTTCCTGGCAGTAATTGACTATAATAGGAACTGTGAGCCTAATAAGCTATTTCCTATCCATTGTTTTTACCAGAGCATGTTATCAAAGCAGCAGAAAGACAAACTAAAAGTGGAAATGACAAAAAGTAAAAATTCAGAATGTATCAAACAGGCTTAAGGTAAATTCAGTGACTTGATGGACTAACACCTTTTGCCATGTTAATGTCAAATTTTTGCATTTATAGTTGCACCAAAAAGTATGTTGTGTGTTTTTTCAGCAGGTATCATAAGATCAGCAATAGCTATGGCATGGTAATGATAATATTCTTCCTAAATTGAAGTTTTACAAGGTAGGAAAGATAAAAAGAAAAGAATTTTTCAGTAATACCAATGGAATTATTGAGATCACAGACTATAAAATTGAGTATTGATGTGGGATCAGGAAGAAGGAGCTTGGATAATGGGTACTAAAGTTACACTGGAAGAATCAGTTCTTATATTCTATAACAGAATATAATTGTAGTTCACAATATTTCATAAATATTATAAAGAACTTAGGAAAGAGAAATCTGAAGCTTTCCAACACAGAAATGGTAAATTCTGAGATGGTTAAAATGCTTGATTTAATCCTAACACAGTGTATATATGTACTACAGGATCATACTCTCCTGTAAATGTTTGTACTTTGTATGCTAATCTAAAAGAACTAATTCCACAGAAGTCAAATTGTAGAATTTTCCCAGATGCCCATCATCATGTGAATGGATAAAGAAAATGTGGCATATATAGACAACTGAAATTTTTATTTTTGAGACAGGGTTTCATGTAGCCTAGGCTGGTGTCAAACTCACTGTGTAGCTGAGGATGCCCTTAAATTTTTTATTTTCCTTCTTCCATATCCCAGATGCTATCATTACCAATTACCAACCATACTTCGTTTTATGGAGATCAAACCTATGGTCTTGTGCATGCTAGGCAAGCACTATGCCAACTGAGCTCTATAATCAGCCCCTATACCACGGACTGTTACTGAGTCATAAAATAGAATGAAAGTGTGCCAATTGAAGGACAGTGGATAGAACTAGAGACCACCCATCATTTTCAGTGAAATAAATTAGACTTGGGAATATAAATGCCAGGCTGGGGAGATGGCTCTTCTGTGCAATTATGAGGATTGGAGTTTGAATCCCCAGAACCCACATAAAAATCTAGCCAACATTTAGGAATATATGTATATTTTAATGAAAATTTTTTTTTCATTAAAAGAGGGAAATGAGAGGCATAGGGGGGCTGGTGGGAGGAAAGGTAAGGGAGAAATGATGTAATATAATTTCAAAGATAAAATACATTGAAAAAACCAAACCAAACCAAACCAAACAAACAAAAATACCAAACAGGCAAGTGTGGTGGCTGTCTGTAATCCCATCACCAAGGAGGCAGAAATAATGAATCTCAGGGTCAAGCTGGCTAGCTAGACTACCCAGAATTGGTCTCCCATTGGTTCAAAGAGAGACCCTGCCTCAATAAATAAATAAGTTAGAAGTCTATTGCAGAAGATACCTGGCATCAACTTCAGGCCCCCACAGGCACACGTGACCTTGTACACCCACATGCAAAGACGTAATGCATGTGGGTGTACAAAACACATACACATCCAAAGAAAAGACAAATACCATGTTTCCTCTCATGTGGAAACTATTTAAAGCAGTTTTGATATTTGTGTTCTTTTGAGTATGGGGAGTGTGTGCATATATTTGCCATGACAAGCATGTGGGGGTCAAAGGACAGCTTATGGGAGCTGGTGCTCAGGTTATCAGTTTCAGCAACAAGGGCCCTTACCTTCAGAGTCACCTCCTCAACATGGAAGGTGTGTTTTAAATAAGAAGAATATAACACGAAAGGGGAATCATGAGAGGTGTAGAAGGGAAGTGGGAAGAGGAGAAGGGAGAAAAGGCTGCTAAATACTAAAGAGCAATAGCAGTGGTGGCAATGATCAAAGCACATTATTTGTTAATATGGAAATGCCACAGTGATACTCCTTTGTGCAGTTAATGTACATTAATAAAAATTAGTAAATAAATAAGGAGCTAAGTATTCCAGAGTCAACTTTGTTCTTGAGAAATATTTATGTGCCATGTACTATCTGTTGCATAAAATCTAGCAAAGCCCACCAGAAATCAAAATCTGTTAATGAGTGAATACATTTCTTTCTTTCTTTCCTTCCTTTCTTCCTTCTGTCTGTCTGTACTTCTTTCTTTTTTTATCTGCTCTGCTGTGAATAGGTTTTCTAAATTACTTATTTTGAATATGACCTTTTGGGTTAATGAATATCTCAGGTCTTGTAGTGATATTGTTGGTAATTTTGCTATTAATTTTTAAAAATACATATTTATTCTTTGAAAGTTTCATACATGCATGAAATGTATCGATCACATCATGTTCCATTTTACCCCCAGCTTCACCCAAATATCCTTATTACTTCTCCCTTCCAACTCCCTGTCCTTTTTCAACCTACTGAAAGTTATTAGTTCTTCCAGTATGTGCATGGATATAGGGCCATCCACTGGAGCAACCCATCAGAGGCCACAGCTGTGTTGGAATGTTGGCTGGCCTGACCTTGTACAGGTTTTGTGCCAAGTAATTAGAGTGTCTGTGAGTTCTTGATTGCAGTGACCCTGTTGTGTTCTATAGAAATGTTGTTCTATAGCATTCTTTCCCAACCTTGGGCTCTTAGTCTCTAACTTCATTGTTTATTTAAATGTTAAAGAAGATATGAAAATCAAGTAGTTCATAACAAATTCATCATCAAATAACACAGAAAAATTGCAGATTTGAGACTTAGAGGAAGACTGGGGACTGTGTATCATGAGAGGGAATGTGAGGTCTCAAGCAGTTGGCTGTACATCCAGAAAGAAGAAAAGTACACTCAAGCAAGGAGGGAGTTTTGCCAAGTGTTTGGAGAATTTTGATTTTGAGCTTTTTGTGCTCAATTTAGCTCTGTTCAATGATGTTCCAAACTTATTACCAGAGGGAGAGGGAAGGCGGAAATTAAAAGCAGCATTCATAATTGGTAAGTATCACATGGCTAATACAAGGAGGCAGCCTTCATTAAATTTATCCAATTTTATGACTTATGCTTATAGGGTTAAGAAAAGAGTCAAATGGGCAAGACTTCACAGAGGAAGCAGTGTGACTGGGAGAACCTATCAAAGCCAAAGCCTTGTTTACATGCCTCAATCCCCTTGAGGATGTCCAGTTACACATTTAAGAGGCCAGTCACTAGAATCACATCCCATCGGGGCAATGAGGTAAGATATCATCAGTGGGAGGAGACCTTGGTCAAGACCCAGCAAGCCTACTGGCAGAAGAGACTACAAGGACTCCAGGCCTACAGCAGTGCAGGAGAACTTTTGAACACTTCAGATCTTGCCAAAGCTTTGCAAGATCTTAGACCTAGAGGCACAGATGCGTGTGTTTCAGAGACTCAAGCCAACAGTGTTGACTGTAGGTCCACCCATGAGTCATCTTCACATTTGGCAGAGATGATTCCAGAAGCAGGTATCCCACAGATCCTTTGCAATCAATTTCTCGTCACTGAAGAAGATATTAGCAAACAGGAAAAGAAAGTGAAAACAGCAAGAGAAAGACTGGCAGTTGCCATGATTGCACAAAGGCTAGCAAACGAGGCAGAGAAAGTGAGGGGGTCAAAGAGGACAACCTTATAAACACAGGGAGGGGATCTGGGGAGAAGATACTGCAGATGAAATGCAGAATTGTTTTAACACTTCTTTGCAGTGTCTTTTGTTGTTGTTTTGAGATGTTGAAACTTTAAACTTGACAACACTTCATTAAATTTTTTTGCGCAATGCAAAAAATATAAATGACAATTATTTTCTCTTACTCTACTCACCTCTTTCTCTGTATTAAAGGTCAAACCCAACTTTCCGCTCATTCCAGGTGAATGCTCTACCATAGACCTACATCACCCAGCCAGTAATTATTATTTTTTAAAATCATTTTGGGGCTGGAGAGATGGCTCTGTGATGAAGTTCACTGGCCAAGTATAACTCCCCCACATCTACATAGCAGGTTACGACTATCTGTAATTTCAATTCCAAGGGGATCCATTGCTCCCTTCTGACCTCCACAGACACCAGGTACACACACAATACATAGACATAGATGAAAGCATATACATAGCAAATTATTTTTAATTATGTATGTTTGTGTATTGCTATGTGCACATGAGAAGAGGTGCATGAAGTGACCAGAAGGTTTTGTATTCCCTGGAACTGTAGCTATAGGCATTTGTAAGCCATCATGCACTGGTGTTGGGAACCAAACTTGGGCCCGCTGTGAGAGTTTTAAATGATCTTAAGTATTGAACCAAGTCTCTAGCTCCAGTAATTTATTTCTGAGATGAGAATTGAGATGAGAAAACATTTTTTCTAAGCTCTTTATAGTCCTATATTCACTCACCATTTTATTTTAAAAAAATGTTTATGTACATGAGTGTTTTACCTGCATGTATGTCTGTGAACAGTATGAAGGGTTGGTGTCCATGGAGGCCAAAAAAGGATATTGGTTCTCCTGGAAATTGAGTTATAGACAGTTGGGCGCTGCCATACAGGTTCTGGGAAACAAACCCAGGTCCTCTGGAAGAACATAAAGTACTCTTAACTTCTAATATAAAACTTCTATAATCCACTAGATACCTAATAGTCTTGCATTTTACTAGTAGTGTTTGAAAATATTTTTGCCTTCTGACATTCTCAGAAGGCACAATCTCACAGTAACCCCCCTTTTTTGCCTTTACCCCCCCTTTTTTGCCGTTTTGCCCCTTCTTAGCAATAATCCCTAAACCTTAGGTTCAGGGGTTGCGTTATATGTGTATCCATTGGTACTGAACTGCACAACTCTGCATTTTGATTGGTTGTGGTTTTCTGTAATGGTGTGTGTCTGCTGTAAAAGAAAAGTTCCTTGATGCAGCGAGGACTATACTTATCCGTGTAAAGGTATATGATACAGTGTTTTGATGTACGTATGTAGTAAGATGACTTTTACAAATTAACAGCTATCATGTATTACTTTTCTAATTACTAATGAAATGCATGTCAAATCAACTTGAGAGAAGAGGTTAGTTTGCTTCATAGTTTGAGGGGGCAGTCAGAAGGCTTGATAGCAGGAATATGAGACAGCTTCTCACATTGTATTTGCAGTCTGGAAACAAAGAGACAATGTTGGGTTTCTACTCATTTCCTTCTATTTATTTTCTTCTTATTCAGTCAGATCTCAGGCCATTAGATGGTAGCACTCATGTTTAGGATGGATCTTCTTTCCCCAATTAAACTGTGAAAATAGTCTCACAGACATGTCCAGAATTGTGTCTTTTAGGTAACTCTGGATCCAGTTAAGTTGACAATGCAGACGACTACCTCACGCTATTTCTCATAGTTAATGATCTTATGGGGTAGTACTGACACCTAGCATCTGGCTTAGTCAATTTCAATTATATAGCATGGTGTTACTGACTGGAATCCTATACTGCACATTAAAGCTCTGGACATAGTTTTTCTACATAACTTCAGTTTTGTGCTCACTAATCTGCATCTGTCCATGTTCACTCCTGCCCACAGTCACAATCATTCTATTACCTGTTTTCATATATCTGTCTTTCCAATGACTACATATAGCTATACCATGAAGTCAATCACCTCCCACCATGTGTCTTTGTGTCTGTGTGTGTGTGTATTAGTTGTATGCCACAGAACAAGTCAGAGGACAAATTTATGCATTGATCCTCACCTCTCACCTTATTTGAGACAGGATTTCAAGCCTATGAGCTTACATGGAGTCTCTTGTCCCTGTCTTATCCCAGGAGTGCTGGGATTTTAGATACATGCCACTGTGTCCAGATTGTGGAGTTTAAACTCCATGTCTGCCCAGCAAGTATTTACCTGTATTGGCATTTCAATTGTATTTTAAAAAATAAAGCTTGCCTGGGGATTGGGAAAACACTTGTCAACCTTACAACCAGGGGTAACACACACCTTTAATACCAGTAACCACACTAGTTGCCATAGAAACCGGGTGATGCATGCCTTTAATCCCAGTGGTGCATGCCTTTAATCCCAGACCTAGAGAGGGACAGCTTGCAGACACAGTCTCATTCTGAGATTTCTGGAGGCAGGATGATCATTTCAGACTGAGGTCAAGGTAAGAGCCAGTGGCTGGCTGCTTTGCTTTTTGGGTCTTCAGGTTGAACCACAATTTCTCTTTCTGAGTCTTTATTAATTGTGCTTCATTTGCCCACTAGACTGTTCCCCAGTTTGCATATTTCTTTTTACGTCAATCTTATTTTGCTTAAGGTCAACAGGAGTTATTGTGTATGTGTGGACAGAAGTTTCTGTCCCACCCAGTCCTGCAGCCATTCAGTCCCAAAGAAACACACAGNCTGAGGTCAAGGTAAGAGCCAGTGGCTGGCTGCTTTGCTTTTTGGGTCTTCAGGTTGAACCACAATTTCTCTTTCTGAGTCTTTATTAATTGTGCTTCATTTGCCCACTAGACTGTTCCCCAGTTTGCATATTTCTTTTTACGTCAATCTTATTTTGCTTAAGGTCAACAGGAGTTATTGTGTATGTGTGGACAGAAGTTTCTGTCCCACCCAGTCCTGCAGCCATTCAGTCCCAAAGAAACACACAGAAGCTTAATTGTAAACTGTTTGGCCTATTATCTCAGGTTTATTAACTAGCTCTTACAGCTTAAATTAATCCATAATTCTTATCTTTGTTTTAGCCATGTGGCTTGGTACCTTTTCTCAGTAAGGCATTATCATCTTGTTTCCTCTGTGTCTGACTGAAGACTACATCTCTGCCTTTCCTCTTCCCAGAGTTTTCTTAGTCTGGTCGTCCCACCTATACTTCCTGCCTGGCTAATGGACAATCAGTGTATTAAACTAATACAAGTGTATTACTTGTATTACTGATACATTTGTAAACTAATGCACTTGTATTAAACTAATACAAGTGACAAATCTTTACAGTATACAAGGGCATTTGCCACACATGCTGACATAGCTTTTATATTCCCAGCAACTGAGGAGGTGGATGCGAGTATGTGGGGCCAGAGTTACAAACATAGACTACAGATTTACAGGGGGTGCCACAGAATTATGTAGTGCCTTGTCCTTACAGATTGTGATGGCTTATTCTTGGCTGTTAACTTGATTACATATGGAATTAGCTAAAACACAAATGCTGGGGCCCATCTCTGAGGGATTTTTTTTCTTAAGTCATTTGGAGGGAAACCCCACTTTTATTCTGCATCTTTGGGAAGATACACCTTTAATCCAGATCTTTTGAAGTGGTAAAATCAACCTTTAATGTGGGCCATACCTTCTGCTGGCAGCCTTTGGAAAGACTTGGAAGAAGGAAGTTTGCTTCTCTCTTTGCTTGTTCTTGCTTTCACTATCAATTCCATTCCTTCACTGGCATTAGAGCCCATTTCTTCAGGATTCTGACATACACTGAAGACCAGCTGAGATGTCCAGCCTTGTAGACTGAACAAGTACTGAATTCTTGGGCCTTCCATTAATAGACAGCCATTGGACAACAACCTTTAAGTCATCTTAACTAATTCCCTTTCTCTCCCCCTGTATGTATTATTATATGTATGTATGCTGTATATAGATAATAGACATAGACTATATGTAGTTATAATAAACAGGCATAGGCTAAAGCTGCCTAGACACAATATATTGGATTTATATAATGTTTCAGTATTCATCTAAGTAACATTTTAAGTTTTATGTCTGTTTTCTAGATAATTTTTTATTACATTTTGTATGTGTGAGTGTGTGTATGCACATGCATGTGGTGCCAGGTACCCATGTGATGGTCAGAGAATTGCTTGAGGTAATTGGTTGACTCATTCCACCATGAAAATCCCAGGAATCAACTCAGGATTTCAAGCTTGGAAGTAAGAGCTTTTACCTGCTGGGATTACATGTGTGTGCTGCTACACCAGGCTGCCTCTATTTCTTTTAATAGTTTTTCTAGATCAGTACCTTGAGCTTAAATAATTCCTTTCCTTCCTGCTCTAGCTAGCTCATGTCTTTGAGTCTCCATCCCTTTAGCTATAATGTGTAAATAAAACCTTCAAGGATGGTGTCTTTGTCCATGTCCATGGGATGTTGCTACAACACAAAGCCACAGACCACTCAACTAATAATTTATTCTCTTACAATTTTGGTGGTTGTGAATTCCAATATCAAGGTAGTGGCATCTGAGGTGTAGCTTCTTTCTTCATCCTTCTCTGGTAGAAGGTGGAAGAACAAAGGAGTGTTGTAAAGAGGAGCGCGGGCCCCTTGTTCTGTCCCACATGCTTAGCTTATGCCTGAAATAATCACACGGAGATCTGTATTAATTAAATTGCTGTCTGGCCCATTATTTCTAGCCTCATATTGGATAACTCTCACATCTTAATTAACCCATTTCTATTAATGTGTATTGCCACTTGACTGTGGCTTACTGGCATGAGTCCAACCAGTGTCTGTCTCAGAGAAGAGAGCCATGGCGTCTGCCACACTGCCTTCTTCCTCCCAGAATTCTGTTCTATCTTCCCTGCCTACCTGAGTTCACCCTATCAACTAGGCCAAGGCAATCTCTTTATTTAACCAATGAAAGTAAAACCTAGACCGAAGACCCTCCTACACCAAAGGAGGAAAAATACTAAGTACCTTTTTGGAATCAAAGGAGGCAGAAGAACCAATGCCCACAAGATCTTTGTCAATAGCAATTTGACTCCATTTGTGGTGATATAGAGATCCTACATGATCAGAATACTTATTATTCTCAACTCGCAAAACTGTTGCCTTGGTGCTCTGTGAGTTTTCAGGGCAAAACCTGAAAAAACACTCATCCCTGAGAGACCAAAGAAACAAAACCACCTAAGTCTAGTTGGTGAACCACTGGAGTTGCTTACAGGTAAAGGTAGCTCATCACAGAAATGTCTACCCCAGGATAGGGGACTACTTTTCAAGATATCTGTAGCCTTGAAGATCCCTACAGAATCTGAAGGCAGTTACACGGGTATTCTCTTGTGGCCAGCAATTGTTTCCTGTGTTTTATCCTTGGGGAGAGGCCCAGTGAATCTTGTAACTTTCTTTCCCTGTCACCAACTTCATTTTTTTTAAAATAAAGGTTAATTTTTATTTATGTGTTTGGGTGTCTGTGTATGTGTGCACATATATGTGCAAGTAGGTGCTTTTAAAGGTTAGAAGAGGGTGACTGGAATTATAGGTGGTTGTGAGCTGCTCAATGTGGGTATTGGGAAGAGAACAGAAGAGCAGTACGTGCCATCTTTCCACCACCAACTTCTTAAGGATGAGGAAGCTCCCTCAAGCTAAAGGTAATATTTAAGTTAGAGAAACTAACTACAGAACACCTGGGGATTGCATTTCTAACATACAGATTTTGAAAGGGACACTTATACCACAGCAGGAATATAACAAAGATAACATATACAGAGTTTGTCAACTGTTGTGTTTAACATGTGCTAAATCTTGTCACCTCCCGTGATGTTATTTTCACAATAAAATCACATCTATAACTATAAGATAAGTTATATAAGATTAAATATTAGATAAGTCCAGATAAGATTAAATTATGCTTGTTTGGAAAGCTGTTAATTAATGTATAACTATAATAAGTATAACACTTATCAATAAGAATTTGAACTATCATGTTCTTGAATGTATTCTCAAAGAAAGACTACTTAAGTAGACTGAGGGTGCAAGACTAACACCAAAGGAAGTTTCTAGCTTTGTCATTGTGATTCTTAGCCATTGACTGTCATCACTTATGATTTTCCAAATGTGTAGAGGCCAGGTTAAGAGTGCATACTACTCTTCCTGAAGACCCAAACTCAGTCTCCAGCATCCACATCTGGTGGCTCACAGGATATTGTGATCCCCCTTCTGGGGGATCCAAAACTCTTCTGGCCTCTGCAGGTACCTGCATAGAAGTGGCATAACACACACAGATAAACAGACACATAATAAATTATATAGATGTAATTTCTAAGAAGTATGTAGAGATCATACAGTGTATTCCAGAAAATTCAAAGCAGGACAGTTGTGAAACTAGTCTATACTGCTTACTTGTATTCAGAGCACAAGAAGATAAAAGAAAATTTAAATGGTTTGATTTTTCCTATTGACTTCCTCCATGTTAGTCTTCCATAATGCTGTCAGGTTCCAAGTTCTAACTCTGGTTTTGGAGTCAATTCTGACCCACTCACTCATGCCTTCACCTACTTCCTGTTTTGGATGATCCAGAAGGGGAGAAGGAAATGACACAAGAGGATTTGGGTGGAAATCCTATGGAAGATGAGCTCAGAGAATTTAAGTTTAAGAGAAACTTGAGATGGCCAGACATTCATGGGGTTGAGGAATTGGAGAAACACACATCAGTGTGATGACTGTCACTGGAGTCAAGGGAAGGCATGCAGTCTGTGACTAGGAGTGTGCACACCACATTGAAGGGATGTGTTCATTTTACACCATGACAATTTCTATACTGGTGTGGTTTGAAAGTAGATATTGTTCCTTAGAGTCTCACATATTTAATCACTTGGTCTCTCCAGCTGCTGACACTGGGGTGTTTGTGGGAAAGTTGTGAAATGGAGCCTTGCTGGAAGAGGTTCATAGGGTGATGGGCTTTGAGATGTTATAGCATGGCCCTGCTTCTTGTTCTCTGTTCCTTAACTGCCTGTGTAATATAACTAGCTTGGTGCCTGCTCTGGCTTCCACCTTATCTCCACCACAACTGACTGTGTTCCCCTGGAACTGTAAGCCAAACTAAACCCTTTTTTATTTTACATTTTTTATTAACTTTATAAACCAACCACAGTTCCCCCTCCCTCCCGTCCTCCCATTCCCTCTTGCCCCCATCTCATCCCATGCCTCATCCACTCCTCCCAAAGGGTAAGATCTTCCATGGGGAGTCAACAGAACCTGGCACATCTTTTCTTTATGTTGCTGTTGTCAGATATTTTGTTTTAGCAGCAAAAAGTAACTAATACAACAGTTTGATAAATTCTGCTATGCTTGAAGAATGGGATACCATGAGGCCACCGACCACAACTAAGAGTCTCCACCAGGACTTAACAAAGGAGGAACATTTCTCTCTTGTCTCCAGGGACCTTCTCAGGGATCAAATCAAGAAAGTCACAGGTGCTGAATCTGACCCATGTGGTTTATTTATTCTTCAGACCCTGCTAGGGGAAAGGTACTGCTGGCAGGTTAGTCATGGGAGCTTCCTCAGGTCTAGGTGAGGCAGGTAATAACCTAGGCGGTGACGTTGAACCTGGTAGTCTCCCTCCTTTTTTCTTCTGCGGACAGTCACCTGTGAGAGTCAGGAGAAGTCATAAGAATGAATTAGCCACCAGCCAGGTAGGGGAGAAATCAGGAATAAAAACATAACTAAAACCAGAGGCCTGATATTTCTTATATTACTCGTCTTTCTTTTTCTGTTTAGGTTTCTCCCTTTAAACACCCTTTCCCCTTTCTAGTCTCATTAATTCACCCATATATCTACTTCTGAATTAATTTATTAATATTAATTAAACACCTAGCTATCAACCATGTATAAAATTGTCTGCTATTCATCAACAATCTAGTCTCTACTTGCAACATCAGTTGCCTCTGTATTATCTATCAACTTGCAATCATTTATGATTCTATCATCTATCTATTGTGTATTAATAATATATTCTCTGTTATCTATATAGCTACCATCTTTCCTGCTATTTGCAAACATAATTACATTTGCATGATTCAAGAAATCAGGGCTGATTTCTCTATCTCCAGATTAACCATTCATTATTTTTTTTATTATTATTACGGAATAGCATTCAATTGTTGAGCTGTACCTCTTGATGGGAACTGAGCTTGTTTAACATTCAGGTTGAGTTCATTCTCTCTTTTTTCTCTTCTTTTCTTTTTGGTTTGGCTATGACTAAAAAGGTAATTATGCCCATTTTGAATTTGAACAGGTCTTTGGACAGGTGGTCTTTCTTTCTTTATAGTATTCTAAAGAACGTTTTCATATGTTGTATTTTGATTGTTTTCCCTCTCCCAACTCCTCTCAGATCTTCTCCATCTCCCTAACCCAATTGACTTCATGATCTTTTGTTTTCTCTCTCTCTAAAAAAATCAAGAAAAAATCAAAATGAAAATCCAATAAGACAAAAGAGTGCCAAAACAAAACAAAAAATTCCCATCGGGCCACCCAAAAAAATCCCAATGAAGTTCATTTTGTGTTGGCTAACTACTCCTGCCTATGGTGACTGCTCTGGAGTGTGGTTAATATACCTAGTGACACTCCACTGCAGAAAAACCATTTGTCCCTTTGCCAGCAAAGATCAATTGTAAAGAACTTCTTGGTTAAGGGTGGAACTTTGTATCTCCCTACCCATTTCAGTGCTGGAATTTTGTCTGGCTTGAACTTGTACAGGTCTTGTAGAAAGGCATGTTCATTTTTTTGCATAAATTAATAGGATTGGGATGGTTGTGTCCTATGGCAAGTATATATAACTCTCAAAGAAATGATCAACCTACATTCTGCTAGCTCTCAGTAAGAGTTCCTGTTACTTCAAATCTTTGCCAACATTTATTAATATCAGCCTTCTAGTCATTGTTTTATTAATTTTGCTATATCACTGTGTGCATTCCACTAATGACTAATGTTAGAACTTTAAGATCTATTGTAGAGCATGCTGACTACAGTTAATGTAATATATATTTCAAAAATGCCCAGGGTAAGAGTCATACCATACAAAAGGATATGATGATATTTACTTGGTTTAGTCATTTAATGAATACCTTGTAAATCATACAAATACACATTATCTGCCAAATAGAAATAAAATAGATACTAGGCATGGTAAAATACGTTTATCATCTCATTACTTGGGAAGCAGAAACTGGGAGGTGGGAGAGTCCTTGAACTCAAGATCCTTCTTTGCTACCTAGTGAATTTGAAGCCTGCCTGGGATAAAAGTAAATAAATAAATAACTATCAATAGCAGTAAAATTAGAAAAGAGAGATTAAAGTGACCAGCCACATATAATCTAGAAGAAAATGCTCACAAATCATATCACCAGCAAAGGACTTGTATGTGTATTAATAGACAGTTGTACTGTATAACTCTAGGGCCTTATTTTATGAATGCAGTGTTATTATACAAACATTTTAGACAGTATTCAAACAAGCTTAGATGGATACAATGACACTAGGCAGCATCATTTTTGGAGAACATTCTCATTGTTGTGACATAATTATCACATCCTAGGACCATGCTCGACCAGAGAAGTACTATATGGGCCTTGCCTGTTTAAAAGCTCTTAATAATTCAGTATTGAGAACACAGGGAACCCCACACACTTCCTTGCTCACCAGGAAACAGCACATCAGGCATGTGATGAATACCAGTAGTACTGCCAAGCAGATGAGAATGATGGCCCAGAAGGGAAGACCTGGGGAGAAAAACAGTGGAATGAATCCCCCATTGCTCCCTCTGGGCAATACTTCCTGAGCCCTGTGTGGCCTGAGGATGGGTATGAATCTTGTGGAGAGAGCTTAGTGGTTCAACTTCACATGACTCCACATCCCATTTCTTCTTGTATGGGCTTCCAGTATGACAGAATCCTTAATGTCTGTCCACTCGGTCCCATCAGTCCTTGCCATGGTTTGACCCTCTTTCATCTTGATCCTCTGCATACAACACTTGGTGACAATGTTACAGAAAAGGTGCTCCTTATGATACCTCAGGCATGGATGACTCCGAAACTTACCAGAATTCTTTATCACATCGTCATCCCTGTTTGAAGAATACCCTGGAAATAAAAGAGAACAAAATGCACATGAGCATGTCCTATTTATTCATTTACTTATTTATTTATTTTGAATTTTTTCAAGGCAGGGTTTCTTTGTGTAGCCCCTAGCTGTCTTAGAACTCACTCTGTAAACTAGGCTGGCCTCAGAGATCCTCCTGCTTCTGCCTCTTGAGTGCTGGGATTAAAGGCATGCCCTATATCATTTGGCCAGCCTTTTTTACTATCTGAGGCTAGGTATAAATACAAGGTCTTAGGCATGGGAGAATAGTTTTGTACCACTGAGATAAACCCTCAGTCATTACTTTCTTTCTTTCTT
>LOJH01036991.1:293-15375 GCA_001685095.1 Ellobius talpinus | reverse complement strand
CTTCTGAGTAAATTGGGAGCATGGGGACCTTGGGGGAGGGTTAAGGGGGGAGGGCAGAGGCAGGGAGCGGAACAGAGGAAAATGTAGAGATCAACAAAAATCAATTAAAAAAGTTAAAAAAAAAGAAAAAGAAAATCAAGAATTTCAGGCTTGCAGTCAGATGTGTCCAGGATGGCTTTCCCAAAATTAAGAAGCAAATAAAAATTTAAATGAGATTTGAATAAGAATGGTATGATAGCTATCAGACAAGAGGGAGGTAGTCATATAATGAAAATTACTAAGTAACTTTTTTAAAAAAAAGAAGCAATTTGGTTATTGTAAAAATTTGAATATATATATACAATACATTTTTGGGGGAATGATTTATAAATCTCTTCACTGGCCTAAGACCAAGTTACGCGCTTTAGATATTAAGTACGCCAGTCATTTTTCTTGATAATTACAGGTTGGTGTATAGGACTCGGAATATTGTCCATGGAAATTACTTATAGTCTCCAATGAGGGAAATGAAGAACATCCATCATTCAATGCAACATGAAAAGCATTGGTTCTGAGAGGAACAACACTGACTTGCAAAACAATATGAGCCATGAATGCGGGTCCTGTGTAGGTTTATTCATTTCCCAGTGCCCACGCGAAAAAAAAAATTTAAAAGGTGGAATTAACTTATTTTTATTCAATAAGTATATAAACGATTACCTGATTAAACAATATAAAAACAGAAAGGAGGAGCATTACAATCACCTTTTCTATGCAGTTATTGGCACCCAGAATGCATTTTACATGCAACCCAACTAAGTTAAGACATCCTAGTTTTAGATGTGCAGTAACCACATGTGGCAGATTGCATTTGGTAGTCCAGGCTTAGAAGTTCTGTATCATTAGCTAGCTATGAAATAATGGTAACATTATTTCCTAACCTAATTTCCCTGATCTGGAAAATTAAGAAAATATTAGTTTTTAATTTTATTCCCAAAATTCTACCACATATTTCTGAATTAAAAGAGATCAATTATACAAAAAGGAATTATTTGACAATAAATATTCTATTTTTTGGTTTTAAGATTATATTAATATGGTATTGAAATTACTTATATTCTCAAGAATTAAATGTCACAGGTTACTTTGGCCATTATCGGTGTTGACTTTGATTTTACTAAAAGATAAGACATCAGACCCAATTGAGAACTGTCAATAACTGCAATTATTCCATTTAGTGGTGAGGTAGACAATGCCAATGGCATTGATTCTGCTCCAGAAAAGATCCTGTTCCCATCCTGAGTTAGGGTTTGCTTCCAGCAAGGCTGCAGTGCACGGGTAGTCAGGAATCTGCCAGAGGTCTTCAGACTACTTGAGAAAAAAGCCAGTGCAGACCCCAGGAAGTTAAAAAAATCATCAAATAGGTGAACCAGCATACACAGTTAACAGGCAGCCCTTGCTATCAGAAACATCAGTAAGGGCGTTTTAGACCTTACAACCCAACTGCTCCTCTAGATAAATGCTTCTCTATGAATAAGCCAGACCAAGCACAGAAATTCTCAAACCCAAAACATCACAAAAAGCAGAACACTATTACTGCCACAAATCATTTAAGTCTGGACGTGTCTCATAGTGCAGCCATAGATGATAAAACTATTAGGAATAACCCAAGATATAGCTTTAATTTAAAAACATTTTAGAAGTAGTTTTAGGTTCATAGTAATACTGACTGGGAATGAGAAGTCTCATGTACACACATAGCCTCCATTTTCATCAATGACATCAAGGCTCTCTGTTGACCCGTGGTTCTCATTCATAGGTTATGAATGAGTGTGACATAAAGGCATAAAGTTTGTCTTTTGGCTCCGTGTGCACTGTGTGTTTGTACACACGTTCAGTGGAATTCTAGCACAAGGTAGAGAACCTGCATCCTAAAAGTCCTGGTGGTATGTTTTAGTGGGGCAAAACACCTGAGTTCATAGGAAAAGAAAATGATTCACCAATAAATATGAACTCATTAAAAATTATATTCAAAATACCATTTACAATTTTCACAATTACTTCATTTTAAGAAGATCTTGCAGTTCATTTAGTCAATGTCTCTTCATTGATTATGGTGGATATGTTCAGTTTTATCTTTATAAATGAACTTGGTATATTATAATATCATAATAATAAAAAAGTTATTATAGGAAGCAAATGGCAGAGCTGGGGAGATGGCTCTGTAAAAGCAACAGAGAACACTCTGACCTCCACACACGTGCACAGGGGCATGCACACATACACCTACACAATTTGAAAAAAAATATTATAAAAAGAAACTAATTGCAAAGGTGGGATAGCTGGCCCTGAGGTCATGAGAGTGGGAGAATTGTCACTGCGCCCCCTCCCCACAGGCAGCAGCCCTTGTCAGAGCAGACCATACACCTTGCCTGGACAGCATATTATAGCTGAACCTGCTGGTGAAAGCACAGGTAAGCCAGGCCTGTGGGCATAAGAGCAGGAAAGCTGCCCCTGCCCCCTCCCTTGCATGTTATGGGATGGCAAGGGTAAGGGAAATATGCCCTCCTCAACCCCAGCACCCCTTTTCACCTGCAGCAGGTGGTAGAGGTGGCCTCAGAGCATAAGAATGGGAGAATGAGCCCTGTACCTCATCTACTGCAGCACTTGGGAGAGCAGGCCCTTCACCTCAACTGGGCAAAATACTAGAGCTGGCCCTGGAAGAGGCAGTGTGGGTGAGCCAGCTCCAAGGGCATGAGAGCAGGAGACCTGGCCCTGCTTTACATTGGATGAGATATCCAGGACAGTGCTGGAGAGCTCACCAGGGTGATGACAGTGAGGGAAAGCTGGCAGACTGATTAACCCAGCTACCACCCAGACTGCGGGTAGCCCACACCAATACACACCTCAGCGATGAACTGCTGGAGCCCATAAAGAGGCTGGACCTACAGATCTGAAACTGCAGAATCTGTACAATACAGCACAACAGGATATCCAAGGAGAGTCCCAGTGAAAGCCCAGTATTGAGGAGTTAGAAGCCAGAGGCCTCAACCCATACCAATTGCTCATAGCAGTGAAGACTCATAAGTAAAGATGTATGGACTGTGTGACTGAACCACACTATAGCTTCCATGCCAATTTTTTTGTTTGTTTTTTGTTTCCTTGCTTGTGTGTTTTGTTTTATTTTGATTTTTTTGTTTTTATTTTTAAATTTTGTTTCAGGTTGCAGTGGCAGAGGATGAAAGTGAAGGGACAGGCAGGTGAGTGAGATGGAGATGCATGATCCACAAAGAATCAATAAAAAGTAAAAAATAAAGAATGAAATTCCAAAGTCAATCAGTACCCTGAGACGGAGAAAGGTAGCATACTATAAAACATATGACACTGTTTTTTATTGATTGTATAACAAAACTTATTAAACATACCCTTATCTCAGTCAGCCACTACTTGCACTTTTCCCAAGTCCTAGAGGCTTTAAATGTTATCCACAATGTCCTAATGATACAGAGCATGGATTCCAATGAACTTCATTTTAATTACAGAAACCCTCTCATAACTATTTCCTGGTAAAGGTCTAATGTGCACTTAATTAATAACTCCAGGAATGCAATATAAAAGCTAAGTACTAGGCTGTATAATTTTAAAATGCCACAAAGATAATTTCTCATTTTAGAGGCTTTGTAATGTACTATATGCTTATAAAATCAATTAAGAAAGCATCAGGATATCTGAACGCAATATTTGTATGCGATGAAATCATTGTAATGTGTTTTGTGTGCCTGACCACACACTTCAGTCTATGCTAAGAAACAGCCCTTAGCCAGGAAAGCTGCCACCTGGTTAAACAAATAAAATGGAAATATTCCCTGTGATAAAGAAAGGGAACTCCAGCATTCAAACAAAACTAAGGCATTCTTCTTTGAGAGAATAAGCTATTCCTGATGTCCAAATATTTAGAACCGCCCAGACTGCTCTATCTCCTTAACACACAAAAGGTGCTATTCTGTTTGAAGACAAGTTGACCATGGGTATTCTGGAACAAAACTTTAAATACGCAGAGCAAAAAAAGAAAAGTCCAGAAAGGAGCTTCATCCTCACGAAGAACCCACTCAAGTTCAGCTACTGGAACAGGGCACTCTGCTGTGGTGCATCATTTAGCTACAGAACCTACAGTGTATAGACAGACAATCACTCCATATGATCCATTTCCTTTTCATTCCACACTTAGGAAGCAACCTGTAGAAGGCCTAGGCCTCCACGGAAATTTGGAAAGAGTGGACTGAGGAGCAGGTACAACTACTAAAACAACACTGGAAATCCCACAAGAAGGCAACTATGGATGACCAGTTAGGAATATGTTTGGTACTCACGTCTATTTTGTTTGCAGGTATCTGCAACTCTGAAACTCTGGTTGCCTTCTCTTATAGTAATATCAGATGATAAGAGGCCAGCTAGGCAGCTGGCTGGGCATCACCCAAAGGTGAGAAGCTCTAAAACACTAAGTCTCAAAGGTTTCCGGAACCTTCTAGAGGGAAGAGCAAACCACAGGACCCTGTCTTGGAGATACCTAGTGCTGCTGATTCTATTTTCACCAGAGACCTTACTGTAACAACTGGGGCCTATTAGGGTTGGTGTCTTTGAGGACTATGCCCACCTCTGGTCTAGCTGTTTCTATTTCATGGTCGACCATACTGTGAGGCAGCTCTTCTACAAGTCACTTTTACTAGGAAAGCAGTGATGCATTTTCTGCTATGATGAATTGAAATTGCCCAGAAGTTATGAACCATAGTAGAACTTTCCTTTATACTCTATTCGACATTCTATCAGAGCAATTGAAAAGTAAGGGATAACCTATATGAAGCATCCTCGAGTTACAATATGAAGGTGAGGCCAACCTACACCTTAGCAGTTTTGTAGATATGACACTCTACAGAATACAGGGTGAGACAAAGATGCCCCTGTCCAGGCAGACGTTGCCACATGATATCCAATAACAGGACAGCACAACCCCCCATTAACTCTAATTATGACCAATTCTGAACAGTGATCTTAGTTGCTAGTTGCTTGAAAACACGAATTAGCAACTTAGAGTCTAGAGTTGAATGAAACTCTCCATGGTTCTACTTGCTGCAGATTAAGGGATCATTTTCAAAATGTAAAAACCTAAATGTCTGTTTCTGGAGCATTGGCTAGGGAGTTGACAGCACCTGCTGCTTTTGCAGAAGACAGAAGTCTGGTTCCCATCCCCACCTAATGAGGTTCACAACAGTCTATAGCTACAGTTTCCAGGGTCTGACATGCTCTTCTGACAGACATAGACAACTTCATACATGTGATACACATACAGATAGGCAGGCACACACATACAAATACATTTAAATAAATAAGAATCTAAATTAACCCTGTATACTGTCTGTTGCTATGATAAAAACACTGACCAATAACAATTAGGGAAGGAAATGGTTTATTACATCTTAGAAGACAAAGTCCATCGTCAAGATAAAGCAGGGCAGGGACTCAAACAGGAACCCAGAGAAGGAAATTTAGAAGCCATGGCAGAATGCTGCCCCACTGACCAACTCTCCATGCCCCCCTCAGGTTTATTTTCTTATACAACCCAGTAGCACCTACTCAGGGGAAGCACAACCCACCTACCTGCAGTGGGCTGGTCCCTCTTATATCAATCATTAATCATAAAGATGACCCCACAGGTTTACCTATAGGGCAATCTGATCGAGGCAATTCTTCAAATGAGGTTTCTCCTTCTGAGTGTCTCTATGTGTCTGTCAAGTTGACAAAAACTAGCCATAACAAAAATGTTAATCATTTTAATAATCTTTCCAAATATTTGACTGCTTCAAAAAAGCTACAAAAAAGCCTCAAAATGGTACTTATTAAAAGAGAGGCAGAATCTTCCTCATGTTGAGTGAGTCTCTGCAGCTACCTGAATAAACGTGAGTGATCACTAATAAAAATGGAGAGAAACTGGAGATAAAAAAAAATGCATGAAAATAAAGGGGAGGAAAATCTTCTTTTACACAGAATGTATAAATCTTTCACTTTTAATTGAAAATCCATTTTTCTTGTTCTACTAACTAAATGCAAAAATTTAATATAAAAGATGACACCTGTTTCTGTTTACATATATACATTGACTAATATACAAAAATTCATCCTTGTATTCATCATTTTATATACACAGGCTACATAATCGTAAATACTCATGTGCTTCTATTTCCATCCATATATAATAAGACTAAAAGCAAAGTGGTTTCAAAGGAGAATGAGCGCAAACCACTTGAGCTGCATCAATAACTCACGGCAGCCCTGTCTAGGCATTCATTCTTATGTTATTAAAGTCAGCACACACATTGCATACACTACATGAAAGTCTCAGTGGGATAAATAACAGGTCAACCTACCAAAAGTCATGTGCTTACATGCCCACCACACCACACATACTCTAAGTAGCATTCATCTTGCATTCTTCTCCTCGGTATCTTCAGATTCCCTAGCCTTACCTTTATGCTCTTTGCAAACACTGGAATCTTGCTCAGAGTCCCCTTCCTTTGTGCTGTGCCATGTAAAATGCCTGCCTTAAAGTTCTACCTTACCTCCTATGCATTTCCCCTGTTTTCTAGTTCAGGGCCTCTCTGGGTGTGGTCCTCAGGCCAGTAGCCTCAAAGCAGAATGTGTCAGATATGTAAATTCAGCCCCAACCCCAAACCTGAGGAATCAGACCCTCTGGATATTTACCAAATAATGTACTTTTGTGATGTCATGGCCTGAACTTGTGATCTTCTTCCATCTGCCCTCCTATCAGTGCAGGGATTTACCCTCATGTATCACTAGTGCACCCAGCACAGTATACATTAAAGAGTCTCAGTTGATTCTGGTATGTTTTAGCAATGAGCACCACTCTGTACGCATCTGCCCTTGGCCTGCATACTTTCTTATCATGCTTGGAACATCCCTGGCATTCATGTTCTGACTGCTCTGTATCTGTTTTGCCTTTTCCTGACATTAATACCAGTAGCTTCTAAATGCTGCCCAGGTTTCTCTAAACCTTTTGACCCTCTTTCTTCTTTCTTTCTCTCTAGCTGGACTTCAAAGTTCACTTAATTGTGTTCTACGGAGTCCTGTCTACTAAACTTTTGAAGGAGAATGTATCAGACTTTTGACCACAACCAATACCATACCATATATCAACCCAACTCCCTGTTACTCAAGGCTGTTGCCAGCTACCACTACAGTGCACGACACAACCATAGTGACTGGCTCAACTGAAAATGTATTATAGCCAATTTTAGCTAGTAAAGTAGCAATTCTTTGATTCTCCCAGTCAACTTGTTTTCCGACTCACAGCCACTGTTAGACAGCTTAGAGAAGTTCCCCATATTCCAAGTTCACCCTGAACCATCTCATTCCTTTACCAAAGAAGACTGTCACCAGACTGACACTCAGGCATAAATAACCAGACCTATCATTTATTTCTTTTTTTCCTTCTAGAAAGAGGCTTTTTGGTATCTCTTGGTCTTGTCATTCATCCCATATCCAACAGCATGATCATCTCGATGAACTATTCTTTGTACTCTCCTAACCTGCTGTCTCAAAAGTGTGTTTAATGTGTTTTAATACAGGTGTCTTGTAATAGGTGTCAAATGTTACTGACCATTTTCAGCCTTTTAAAGCATACTGCTGAGGGATATCAAGCACACCCCTGTTGTTGTGCCCACCTTCAGAGCTTCCTCGGGATCTCAAATTGAAACTCTGTATGTACTCACTAGTTGCTCTCTGTCCCCCTTCCCCACTTCTTGTAATCTCTGCTCTACTTCACATATCTGTGAATTGGGCTGTTGCAGAAATCTCACAAGTAGAATCACTCAATATTTGTATAATGCAGCTTATCACACTTAGCATAGTGGTCAAGGCTCACCAGGCAGCATGCTGAAGAATTCCATTCCGTGTTAGGACTAAATAGTACCCCATGATATGCTATGTGTATGGCTGATTGTGAGGAGATTCACCTGTGTGTAGATGCTGCAGAACCCAGAAGCAAACAGCAGATTCTCTGGAGTAAGAGTGACAGACAGTAGTAAAGTACTCAGTGCAGGTGCTGGGATTTGAACTCTAGTCCTTTGACAAAGCAGCAAGTGCTCCAGACCATTGAGCCATCTATCCAGTTCCAGTTATGTCTAGTCTTAACTCTATTTTTCGATAGAGAACCACAAAGATTCTCTAGAGAAATTCAAAAACATGGCCATGCAGCAGGTCTAGAAGCCATATCTAAAGTCTTCTAACTTTCTAGCTTTGTACTTTCCCCCCATTCCAAATTCTGTTTCATACATTTTTTTCCTCTTCTAACACTGTACCTAACATCTATTCCCTACTTCCGGTTGACTTGACTTTCTACCTACAAGTCCTTTAAAGATTTGTTCACTTTTAGGAAATCTTAAAAATTGTTGAGCCTTAGGCCAGAACTGCTATCTTTTAGCAACTCACTGAGACTGCAGACAGAGGGGGTGGGGAGTGCACCAAGTCTGTATTCACAAGGCCTTTCTAAAATATAGAACAGTTCCTTTGTCTGCATCATTATGACTCTATGAGAGAGGTGGCATTGCAGGCTGTCCATAAAGGAATACCACAGTAATGTCACCTTGGCAAAGCTGAGAGAGTCTATTGTGTTTCTCAGCATGCTGCTGCCACCGCTTTAAGCTAGCAGGTTAAGGGCAGGATTCTTGCCAAGGAGATTAATATATGAACTGAGCCCATTAAGCACTCTAAGACCTGAGATGGCTCACAGAATAAGTGAAGGAAAATGATGAGAAGGAACAGGACAAAGAGAAAGCCGGGAGGGATCCATGGTTGCCCCAGCATGCCCTTGCATGCTTGACCCACAGAAGCACAGCCTGTGAGTCAATGGGAAGGAAAGGAGCTGATAAAGCCTACTCCCTGTGGATCTCTGGCTTACTAGGAGTAAAACCAAAATGATTCTGGAATATAAAAATGTTTTTCCTAGCGAGTTCCAGGACAGCCAAGACTGTTAAACAGAGAAAGCCTTTCTCAAAAAAAGTTTTTATTAATTGAATGTGAGTGTTCTATCTCATCCTTCACAGAAATCTCGAAAGCAGGTTTTCAAAGACTGATGTTTGTTTTTCTCTACACTTAATCATATTACCAGCGGTGCCCGCAAGTGCACTTCTTGCTTCTCTTTCTCCAGCATGCTGGCAGTTTTCCACCTTCACAGCCCAGCATCATTACGTTTGCCCGGCCTTATCTGCTGATGGCAGACTGTCACTCACACACACACACACACACACACACACACACACACACATGTGCTAAAGAATATGCTTTCATCCTTCATTTCACAATTTCCTACTGATGCAATTTCTGCCATTCCTCTTTAGGCTTGACTCTTGCTCAAGCTCAAGTCAGCGTTATCTTTGCAGAAGTCTCCAGCTCCTGCTCTCACCCATGTTAGGGGATTATTGATGTCACTGGACAGCATTTTATGACCTTTATTTGAACATCTGTGAGTCTATTCTACTGTGCGATGCAGTTGTTAACGTCAATCACTTTGCTATATATATTGGAGACAAAGCCTTGCTGTATATATAGTCCAAGTTAACCTGGTACTCACTGTGCAGCCCAGGTTGGTCTCAAATCCAGGCACATCTCCTTCTTCCCCCTCCTGCATGATGAGAGTACTGATGCATACCGCCATGCCTAGATGGCAATCATTCATTTTAAGTAGAATAGAAACTTACATAAGGATACTTCTCTTGACTTCCTTAGCACAGCTTAGCCATTTTTTTCAGTGAATCTTGTTATGATTCCCGTTACCCTACTGCACTCAGATCATTGCTCACCCCTAGAACAATAGCTATCTCTTGCTTCCTTCCCCAAACTGTCCTAATGTCTCAGAACTACTCGTTCACAGATTGCTTGGTTTCAGGTACAAATTTGAATTCAGTATCCCATGGTTCTACTTCCTACCCAAGTGGAGAGGAATCTTGTACAAATGCCTTCTTATTCAGTAAAGAACTATATCACAGCTAGCTCCATAGCCTGTATCACTTCAGTGTTCAGCCTTTGTTTCACTCTTTTTATTGTCTGTTTTCCATCCTTGAGATCCTTCTTAGGATAGACAGACACATGCTGTGTAGACCTTCCCCATAGTCNCAGAGATCCTTTTCAATATAGACATCTGCAGTGTAGATCCTCCCCATCCTGCCCCTGAGATCCTTCTCAGGGTACATGCTTGCTATGTAGAAGATCCTTCCCAGGAGAGAAACCTGTAGTGTAGGCCCTCCTTAGCATCTGTCCCTAAGAATTTCCTTGTGATAGATATCTGCAATATAGACTTGCATGTCTTTGTCCCTGAGAGACATCTACAGCGTAGACCCTTGTGTCAAGTTCAGCTTTCATGAAAAGCTTAAGTAAAAATAACTAATTCAATAAATAAAAGAAAAAATAACAAACAATAACAAAACCCTCATATTAACAATATATGAGCCTGTTCAGGACTTTGCTCTTTATGACCTTTGTCACCTTGGGGGAGTCATGCTTAACACCTGAGTTTCTGTATTTCTCACCCATGGGATTGGAGGGTGACCAAGAAGAATGATGCTCAGACTCACAAGCTAAGAAACCATGTGTCCCCTTTAAAGAATCTTAGGTTTTAGGAACATTACTATTATTATATACTTATTGATCATCTTTAAAGCTTTTTAAAAATCGGGTTCCACTGAGAAATTCACTGAACACCTTTTAAATGTTTTTCCTTTAATAAATGGTGTATTACCTAGCCAGAAAAAGTGAGAATTTAGTTAAAATCAATATGATTGGATACTTTATGAATCCTTCAAGACATTGAGACATTTCTAAGAACTGCTTTGTGATCTAAGACAGGCTCTTGGGAGAAGCCCACATATCTGTAGCACATTCAAGAGCAATGGAGCACAGTGAAAGGAGATAGGATTAGGTATCAGTGTAAGTGCCATGTGTCCCTTCCTTTGTCTCTCCTCCCCTCCTCAACCTCTTGTTCTGATTCTTCTCGCTCTCTCTTTCTATATGCCCGCTCCCTTTATCCTTCTCTTAATCCCTCCCTCCCTTCTTAAACATCACCTTGTTTTACTGCTGGACCCTGTTCTAAGAGATTTCTGGGTTTCAGGGCATCCCACACTTCACTTGGTTGGGGAATGAAGGAAAAAAAGCAATCAGAATTAGTATCAATTACTTCTTCAAATGGCTTTGAGTGTTCATTCATTCGTGTGCTTCTATTTAAAGAAGGAATCTTGTTTGTCTTACTGTAGAGCAATGCATGAGGTTATCTTAGTGCTTAGTGATGAATTTGAATGAAGCGCCCTCATGGTTGCAATTTAGACCCAAATTCCCCCAACCCAACAGTGCCAGAGCGGTTGTTTAACAACACCGCATCTTGGAAAGGAGCAACAACAAATAAAGAACCTTAAAAGTGAAAGAAAAGAAGGGTGAGGAGATGAAAGGAGAGTTTGAGAGAAAATCAGAGGAAGCAGGCAGACCTGGACTTGGAACCTGGACCTGGATGATAAGACTCAAAGACTCATTCTGGGTTGCAAACTGCATGCCATCGCAAGATGCCACCTGATGCTGCCATTTTTAGTTCAAAGGTTAAAAACATACCACAGAATGCCATCAGGATCTCATAGGCCATGTATCTGGTCTGTCAAATGAGAGCAGTTCCTGCAGGTTAGATGATCCCTATCAGACTGCATGAAACACAGATGTTTTAATAAGAGGTTATTCTATTTGCAGACACCATACCTACAGCTCTGAGCATCTGTGTTTCCAAAGTCTCTTCCTTGCAGATGTGAACTATGTCTATCCCCTCCTCCTAAGGCCCTGAGCACAAACCAAAATACAATTCCACCATATTTTACCCTGGGTTTGTAAGAACTGGTTACTGTGGTTGAGGACTTTTAGGCAAAGGCACAGCTGATCCCAACACATTCACAGTGAAGTGCTCCAGCATGGACAATGGCAGAGACTCTGATCTCTTTGGAGCCAAGGCCACCAGACATCACTTCCTCTTAGTGCCACCACAGCCTGGAGACAAGACTGATGAATGCTGATTTAGGGATGCTGCAGAGGTGTGGTGTCTGGAATGGGACCGTTGATGTTATAGTGGTTACACAGGTGGTTGACCTTGTGGATTTAATATTCTATCTTAGTGTTTCTATGAAGAAAAACAGCAAACTTCTGCCTAAGCATGCCTGAGAAAAATCTCTGGCTTTTGCTTTGCCAGGCACAAAGAAGTAATTCTGGTTTTTGTCATGGTATTCATTAGATTGTACATAACTTGATCGTAAGTAGGCATGCCAAAGCTGACCTGGGAAAGTGAAAGGCAGACAGTGAATTCAGCCATCATCCACAGCATCTAGGCATTTCCCTCTTACCTCACTTAGTCTGACTAATGGGATTTCTGGTCCAATATGTATGTTTTGTGTGCACATAACTTACGCACATCCATCAGTCTGCAGGTCTTTACAAAATTCTTTGCTGTCCATCAGAGCTAAGCAATGCCTTTGGAGTGCCTCTTCCAATAAAATAAACATGAGGCTAGTGGGAAACAAGTGTGGTGAGCCCTATGCCTGAGCCAACTTCCCTATAGATCAGCAGGCCTTCAATTCCTTGGACCCAGAGGGAGCAAGAGCATCACCACTGAACCAGACCTAGAAGTTAGTGTTTTTTATTTTCACTTACGTTTTGTTAATGTTTCTTGATTTGACACTATTGGAAATAAAGTGACAAGAAAAATATAAGAATAATAGCTTATTACTCTCTGTCCTCAGTTTGTGGGGGTGTAAACACAGCAGGACAACTCGGTCAGAGTGCTCTGAGAGCCATCCTGGGCTGATCATCATCTGGGGTGGTGTGCTGGAGACAGGTACGGGTACTGGCTCTATTTCTCTAGCGTGGCCAGAGGAACCTGGGTCAGGAACGTGTGATCACCTTGCAGACATCCATGTTTGCTATAGACTCCACATATTACAAGCAATGAGTAGTGCATGCTAATCTTTCTGCCTTTAAAAGTTCATAGTCAGGCCTGGGGCTGAGTAAGTAGCTCCAGAGTATATATACTCATACAAGCAGCTAGAGGATGCTTGAAGCCTGGGTTCAATCTGAAGCCCACAAATGAATAAAAGATAAGTCTATAGACCTGTAACAAAGATAATAAATCAACAGGCAATATGCCAAAAGTGGTCAGCCAAATCCTTTCTTAGCTCTGACATGAGTACACTTTGTGATTGGTTTTGAGTAACCCATTTGACTGTGCCAAACTTCATGATGCTAAACACAAAACGTGAAAATGTGTTACTTCCTGGGCTTTAATTCAGTAGCAGCCAACCCAAAACTGAGATGCACACCGAGTCCCAATGACGTGATGTGTTCTGATGTGAATGCTCCAGTGTAAAGACATAGTATGGAAATGGATATTGGAAAATGTAGTGAGTATTTTATATGGATAATATTGAAATTATACTACTTTGTGAATACTAAGTAAACAAAGTAACCAGTCTTTGTCACTTCTTTCTTTTAGCCCATTTCAAATATGATTGTGAGGAAATTTAAAAACATATATGCACAGTCTGCACCTATAGTTTGTGTTATGTTTCTTTTGGGCAGGAATGTCCTAGATTAATGGGGGCTGGTGAGAAGAGTGAAATATAGAATGGTTAAGGAATAACTATCTGTAAAGGGGACATTATTATTAAGTTATTTTTGTTATTAATAAAATAATACATGCTAAAAAGATACTAGAAAGGGGCCTGACATGTAGTAAAATAAACCTGTTTATTAAGAATTAGCTAAAGTTATTCAGCTCTGAAAATCTGACCTAAGAATTGTAAAGAAACATTTGTGCCATGTGATTTTTTAATTTAAAAACTAGTCCTTCTTCTTTTTGAGAAGGAATAGCCAGGATTAACTTATTAGAAAGGATTACAGAGGAGCAGCTAGACCTGATACCTAAACACACTCTTTGGCTCTGACAAATATTTCGACCTTGTGACATTGAGTAGTTGTGTCATCCTGGGCCTCATGTCCTGAGGTGCAAAATTTGGAAGAAAGACTCAGTATTTGGAATATCTCCTCCACTTTCTTGCAGAACTCTAAGACTTTGTATAGAAGGCCTTAAAAAGAGAGAGTCTTTGCTATGTACAACTGTCAGGAAGAATTTCTGTGTCAACACATTACCATCATCTTTCATAAATGTAGGTGTGGTGTTACCAGAATATTTTATATTTGAAGAAAAAGGCAAATATATCTTTTATACACACAAAGTTTCCATTTACAAAAGGAAATTTTTGTAATACAAAATGATGCTACGGTCCTGTGCAATTAAAATGAACTCTCTACAAGCATAACGTAGTTAGGAGTTTATAGGAGTGTTGCCCCTGACCCACACCCCTGAATCCACTGGATAAAGTCCACAGTAAATATCACTGGTTGAGGTCCTTTTAAAAAGTCAAAAGCAGATTCTTGTATACTTCTAGAAGCTATAGCAAATGTTCCTATATAATTATACAAAATAAATTCTTAAAGAGACAGTAAACACTGCTAATTAATTTGAAACTCAACTATAAGTGAACTCTACTGGCTTAAGTTTCAGTAAGCTCCACGATGCCCTGAGCTGCAGTGTGTGGGGAAATGGTGCTTCCCAAGAGACCTAGAGGACACAAAACATCCTGGTCAAAATAGCTTCTCCAAATTCATTTGCTGATGATTTCACTGGAGGGCCAAAAGAATAAGAGACTGGCTTGAGGCCATGTGACATCAGAGCTTGAGTGTTCTCTGATGCATTGCCCACATTTCCAGTCGCAATCCTCCTTTGTCACAACGCTCATCTATGTAGCAGAGCTTTGGCACTGGAGCGGGAATGTGTTACTCTACTATTATGCTTAGTCTTGGGAACTAGCCTTGTTTTCTGACCCTGTGCAGCCCACTAACTCATATCCTATCATTTCTACACCCAGACATAATAGCCAAACCTCAGCCTGGGACACGAGCCCAGATGAGCACAGTCACCAGGGAAAGTGCATGCTGGATCAATGATGAC
>LOJH01036988.1:0-15376 GCA_001685095.1 Ellobius talpinus | reverse complement strand
GTTAAGCTAGCCGTGCGGGAGCTGGGTGGGACAAAAAGCAGGCCTGCTCTCCCCATATCACTACAGACAGATGACCCTCCTCCATCATTAAACTAATTTGAAAATGGGGTACAGACAAAACAGAATTCTCCAAGAGAACTGAGATGGTTGAGAAACACTTAATGAAATGTTCAACATTCATAGTCATCAGGGAAATGCAAATCAAAAACTACTTCATGATTTCATTTTATACCAGTTAGAATGGTTAAGAGCAATGAAGCAAATGGCAGCTTATGTTGGCGAGTATGTGGAGCAAGGGGAATACTCATACATTGCTGATGGGAGGGCAAACTTACACAACTATTTCAGAAATTACTGTGGTGATTCCTTAGGAAGATGGGAATTAATATACCTCAAGATTAAGTTATACCACTCTTGGCTATATACCCACAGAACACTTCATC
Source organism: Ellobius talpinus (assembly GCA_001685095.1). Lineage (NCBI taxonomy): Eukaryota > Metazoa > Chordata > Mammalia > Rodentia > Cricetidae > Ellobius > Ellobius talpinus. The sequence continues at coordinate 14,933 of LOJH01036988.1, read as the reverse complement.
CTACCATGAGAATACTTGCTCGTCCATGTTCTTTGTGTTCTAGTGATAATAACCGAAACTGGAAACAACCTAGCTGTCCCTCTACAGAAGAATGGATAAAGAAAGTTTGGTATGTTTACACAATAGAGTGTTAGTCAGCCTGAAAAAATGAAATAATGTAATTCAAAGGCAAATGGATAGTTAGAAAAAGTCATTGTAAATTAGGCAACCCAGAACCAGAGCCACAAATATGGTATGTATTTGTTTACATGTAGATAATAGATGTTAAGTCAATAGCAACCAAGGTATAGTCTTTGGAGCCACATAAGTTAGGTATGGAGTAAAGGACTGGAGAGGACAGATGGATCACAATAGGAGGGGGAAATCTTTTATGTAGATATGGATAGATTGGGAGGGAGACTAGAGTGAAAGGATCAGGTCGGGAGGAGGGAGGGCCTGAGTGGTGACAGAGGGAGTACAAGGAGAGACAGCTAAAACTAAAGGCCATTTTAGGTACAACGTAGATATCTGATATAATAGAAGCTTCCTATAATATAGACATATATATAAACGATCTCAATAGAATTGTCAAATAATGGGGAAGACAGAATCCGAACTGACTATCTCTCATCATCAAATGAAGCTTCCAGTACCAGGACAGGGTTACATCTAACTGAGTTTTTGACCAAAGGGAATGATGGGAATTCCTAAACAAACCAAGTTGTTGTCAGGATTGGTCTACATACACTGGTAGCAAGGCCCTATTGCTGAGCGCAGATTCCATACACCTCACTGAATATGGAGAAGTCAAGCTGGTACATACATAGAGCCTTCAGCCCTATGTTATAGCATCTTTGGTAAAAGAGGACACTCTGAATGCTACCAAAGGAGAAACAAAAGCACCAACGCAGCCACAAGCCCTGAACAGCAACCTAAACACAGGCTCTTTGATTTGCAGTGGTGTTGTACCTGCAAGATATGCTAGGGTAACGGAAGCTCAAAGCTTATGGGAGACCAACCAATATCTGATTTAGCTAAAGGCACATTCCACCAGATGGAACCCGTACCAGACCCTGCTTTGGTGACCAAGAACTGAGACTAGTTAGCTCAGTGACCTAGGATAAAGCCAATTACTACTGTTCTAAAAACAAATCACAGAAAAAAATCATGATTCCTAATGACTTTCTGCTGTACTCATAGATCAGTTCATTGCTTAGTCACCATCAGAAAGCTTCCTCTCCAGCAGATGGGAACTACTAGACCCACTGCCAGTCAGAATGAGGGATCTTGGCACACTCAGCCCTACATGGGATGTCTCCATCAAGTCCCTCTCCTCAGGCCTCAGGGAACCCTGTAGAAGAGGAAGTTGAAAGAGTTTAAGAACAGAGGGGATGAAAAACACCAAGAGAACAAGGCCCTCTTCATCAATATGATCAAAGCCTATTTAAGCACATAGATTGAGGCTGAGTGCAAAGGGTCTGCTCAGGTCCCCACTGAAGAGAGAGTAGATAGACATGTTACCCCATCCCTAATCTGAAGAAATCTCCAATTGATGCCCACTTGCAAACGAAAGCTTGGTTTCCTCCATGAAGGTCTCACTAGGAGCACAGCCTACTATTAAGAGTAGGTTGTATGCCCAGTAGAAGATGCCAGCGGAAAACTAACTCAATGACATCTTTGGAGGTTCCTTCTCCAACATGTATGTCACGGCTTTTCTTTGTTGTTTTTTTGTTTTGTTTTGTTTTAAATTTTATCTCATTAATTATTTTATTAATATATATTTCTCTTGTCTCCTTTTACGCTACAGTGGCCTTGTATATGTGTGTGTTTACATATATAAACATATATGTATATATGTATGTATAGAGGCTTTGACTTTGTGAGATTTCTGAGTGTGGGACCAGTGGGTCTCTATTTCTTTAGCCATCTCTTTAGCTCTCATTTCTGATTGTTTACTTTGTCTAATTCCAATATATTAATCTTTTATTTTATCTTATTTTATTATCATCCCTTGGAGGCCTGTTTGTTTCCCAACAAGAGACAGAATGAGGGTAGATACAGATGGGAGGGAAGGTGGAAAGGAGCAGGGGAGGGAGAGGGAGGGGAGACCATGATGGGGATCTGTCATGTGGGAGGAAAATATATTTTCAATAAACAGAAAATTTACTTTTGTAGTTCTGTATCACATATAATAGAACAACTTAGATATAAAGGAGAACTGCAATTTTTAGATGTATATATTGAGGTCATTAAGTGACATGTCAAATCTTTTGATCTATGGCTGTCATGGCAGAGGTGAACTTGACTTCTCACTCTTAATAAGCTCAGTGCTCCATTCATCTGGTATGATGTGAATTTTTATACTAGTTTCCTCTCTTTGGCTTTTTTTTAAAATAAGAGACTTCACTAATATTTTGAAAAAAATAAAGAAGCAAGAGAGGTGTTTTTTTTTCTAGGACAAAGCACACAATTTGTTGTCCAGTGCCTAATGCTCAGCCCTGAAAATATACATATAAGTAATATTAGACAGACAGAATCATTTAGGAATATATATATATATATAATACATAAATACATGCTTATGATAACAATTAGTGAATAATATGCCGTGGATTTGATGAAAATCATGGAGGGGTATATGGGAAGTTTTGGAATGAGGAAAAGGAAGGAGGAAATGTAATTACATTATAATCTCAAAAACACCTTTGATTCCTTGACCCTTTAAGGATAAACACTATAAAGTAGCCTACATTATTGTCTCTTTATCATATTTTAAAAATATAGATTATTTAGTAACTAGAATATGTCTGAAATGTGTTCTCAATTACATATTCACAATAAGTACATACAAGAAAATATCACATCCAGAAACAATTTTCTGATATGGCATCATCATTATTCATTGGAGCACTCTTCATATTAGCATTCTAAATGAAAAATTAGCCTCAGTCTCCAATTCGCATTTAACAATCAAGTCTGGACACAGTAATATTGATTCAGAATTTTGGAACATCACTTTCCATCATATCATGTTTCAACAAAATGTATCATGGCACAATGAGCCCGGCCTGAATCTTGAAATGAACAAGATTACAAGAAGGAAATAAATGGATCAGCTCCATTGAAAGGAAACCCAGAAGACAAAATTTGCATGTAGTGTCATCTACAGAAAGCTAGTACCCAACAGACACAGACATGACAGACTCCACTGTGGAAGGTCAAGGTTCCTGCTTCCTAATGAAGAAACAAGAGTTTTGAGAATGGACTGCTTTCTTTCTGAAAGGTAATTAAATAATTTTTAAGAATCCTCCTACACCATTTTCTCCCCCAATGCCCTTCACTCAAACTGTCTTTGAACTGAATGAATGACAATGTTTGGCAAGAGCTTCCTGAGAAAGGCAAGAGGCTATGCAGAAGCACCCAGGTATCTTCAAAATACCAGCTGGCTGCCATTTCTGGGGATGAGGCAGAGGAAAACCCTACATGATCATACGTTCCCAAAACTAATTTTTGTAGAAAAAGTGTTTTGATCCAGCCCGTCCTTGTTAGCACAAGATCAGCAGAAAGAAAACAAACAAACAAACAAAGAATAAGAAGTCATGGACTTTAGAGGCTCCTTCATCTCAGGATGTCCCTCTGTGTCACTCCACGCAAAAAGTGCCCGATGTGCAAGCTTGGGACCGGAGCTTGGGACCGGAGCTTGGGACCGGAGCTTGGGACCAGAACACCCATGGAAAAGCTGGTCTCACAACATGTAGTCAGCACTGGAGAGATGACCCCATGGTGAAGAGCACTGACTGGTTTCCCAGAGGACTTGGGTCTATTTCCAGCCTGCACATGGGGCTCACAAACATCTAATTCCAGTTCCAGAGGATCCAATGCCCTCTTTTGGATCCTGTAGACACCAGACACTCATTCATATAATATCCAGACATAAACACTGGCAAAAAAAATTAACACATGTAAAGTAAAATAAAATCAAGAAAAACCCAATGGTGGTGGCACATGCCTCTATTCCCAGAAGTCTAGAGGCAGAAGCCATCAGATCTTTGTAAGTTCAAGACCAGCCTGGTCTATAGAGTGAGTTCCAGGACAGTCAGGACTACACAAGAAAATCCTGTCTCAAAAAAACAAACAAGCAAAGTGAAGAAAACTAGAACTTACAGTCCATCTAGTTCCAGTGATTATGTAGATTTTTACCACCATAGGTAAATTATCTTATAAAAAGAGATATTTAGTTAAATATTGAGATGATTTTTCCTGAACACATGATGGTTCATGAGCATAAGTCTATGGCAGCCCCTGCAACAGCTTCTCTCAGATCATAAATATTTCTTTCCTGGTAGAGTCTGGTGATACCAAGCAGGGAGTATCATGAATGATTGAAAGAGAAGGTTCTGCTATGAAGACAATACACACTCACTCTTCAAATACTTAGATGTAGCTGCATTTTCTTTCATGAAGGAAAACCCCTTACTTATTCCTTCAACTCTATGTAGCTATTGAAAGAGAGACACATTTTGAAATACATATTAACATGGGTTAAATGCAAGCACATGATCACTTTAAAGAAAACCCTCAAATGATACACACCAGACACATCACCACCATCTTCAAAAGTTATTCAGGAATCACTGTAGATGAAATCTTACAAATATTGTAAGATCCAGAGGAACATAAAGTTTGCTGTAAGATTTTGTCTCCTATATACGTCAGAGAAGTTATACCCACGAAGCTTCAGCAACATGGCTACTGACACAGGACCTGCACAAGAAAGACACTAATAGACGTGGAAGCAGGAAAGTCACGAGGCCTTGATTCTAAGAACTACAGGGTATGAGTGAATGCCAAAGCAGGAGAAGCAGTCTTCCTCAAGGAAAAACACACTAATTGGTTGTATCAAATGGTCAGCCCTGAAGACACACACACACAAGTAACATTGTACTACGCAGATGGTTTTTATATATTTAGGAAAACAGTCAAAGAAATAGAGGCTGTGAATTCATGAATGTGAAAGAGAACAAGCGTGGTACATGGGAGGGTTATGAGGGAAGAAGGAGAAAGAAAGGGGAAATGATACAGCTTAAAAAACTAAAAAATAATTTTTAAGGAAAGACATTCAGAAGCAGATCTTCCAGGTAACCCCAAGCAAGCCTTAGTAAACAAAAGACAAGGCCAGTTTCAAACAAGCTACCTGCTGTGCTGTGCGTTGTCACTGTGTATCAGAGTACTAATCCACATTGCATGGATGCAGAACAGTTCCAACAAAGGAACTCTAAGCAAAAGCCTTAGTGAACTCTTAGAAGCAGGCAAGATTATTGCTATTGTATGTATATAATGAGAATTAGAAACAACTGGCGAATCAAAATGACTAAGTTATAGGCAAATAAATCCACAGTTATTGTCATTTACTACGATGTGCAGTGGAGATAAACTTTCTGACTTGCTCTGTGAAGAGAGTGGTAAGCAGTAGGCACAATATCTTCATGAAAGCGTGATTTGAAGTTTGTGTCCTGTGTATATGTATACATGATTCATATTTTAAATTTGCTGACATACTATCACAGATAACTCTGGAAGAATTCACGAGTCACATGAGTTATATATTTTCCATTTTACTAATGCCCACTTCTCATGTGTGTCTTTCGTGATGTGGATTAGTTCGCATTAGCAATGTGATGGCTGCATGGCTTTTCATAACTGTCATGGAGTCAGGTTCTATACAAACTTATCTGTAAAGTAGCGGCCAGACAGAAGCTGCACAACAGCAATTGCAGAATAGAACATAACTAATTATGACAGTAGGAGCCATCTGGGCACAGGAGCAGGGAGTCATGTGGGATGGACTTCAGACAAGGGCTGTTGAGCTTACTCAAGAGAGTCACAATTCAAAAGAATCTGAAAGACGCTTTTCCTCTTCTTTTGATTTCTTGAGGATGCCACCAAAGCCCTGTCACAGTGACACAGTCCCAGCCTCAGCTTTATAACAGCACTCTCACCTGGCCAATTCATAACTTACATTAAAACTTCTGAATCTAAACCCTGAGAGTGTGCATGCAAATTATTCAAGTTAAAAGAAACCCAGCAGGGAAATGCAGAGCCTCAAATCCCCTTACTAATTTTAACTTCGTATAGCTCACTATTTTGAAATAATAGGAAGATCTCAAGAGAAATCAGGATACACAGCAACCAGCGATTCTGGACTAATGACGAGAGCCTCTTTGTTCTTTAGCTTAAATTAAAGTAGTTTGCAAACAAATATGGGATTGCTGTTTTAACTTCCAGGGTTTCTTTTCTTGCTGGTGTTGCACTCTGATTTTATGTGTGAGACTAATAATTTGTTGCTAGTCTATGTTGTCAAATTTATACCAGGTAGTCATCCACCATCCACCATCTCTTTGGCCTTAGGAACCTAAGGGAAGACACTGGTAGCTAGCCACCTTTTGTGTCTTATGGTAATGATGTACAGTGTGACCTGAATACACTAAGTCACCAGAACCGGACTCAGGATCCAATGCAGTCACCTGGTTCATACCTTCATTCAGCAAGGATTTACCAAGTGTTTGCAGTAAACCAGAAATAACTTGGGACACTGAGGAAAACACAGGGAACAAGCAAGTAAGACAGCCATCATCTTTATCTGGTTTTGATTTGAATGTTCTAGCTGGAGGTCACAGTAGCAGAAAGAAAAAGGAGAAAGTAAATAACTGTAAAGTTCTCTCAGACACAACCTGCTGTGAAGGAGAGAAGGCTTGCCAGACTCCTGGGGTAATTCACTAGGTTTGTGAGCTGGAGAAAATGGTCGGCTGTCTCCAAGACACTTTAAAGTTAGGTAGGTAATAATATTGCCACTTTCTAGGGGAAAGTGCCAAACATAAAGAAAGAACTCAAAGTCAAAGCCATTGCTCTCGCTGCTAATTAAATTTGTTAATTAACCTTGATGTTCATTTTCTCTTTCTATGACTACTTACATTTATCCCTCAGATTACAGGGCTATTTATTACTTTCAAAACTAAAACACTGTTTCAATCCGGCTGCCTGTGTAACAGAAAACAAAGATTAACATATTCCTGCCCCCGGGGTGTTATGATACATCCATGAGAAACCGCTTTTTACTTGTCAAAACGGTTAACTGAGGAAACTACTCAAAGTCATTTCTCACACCTCTTAGGTGGAGGAGTGACCCCCAATTCTTCTTCATAGAGGACTGAACTCATTACAGAGAAAGATGTGAGATGCCGAGCTATAGAGCAGTGACTGTTCCCTGATCAGTAACAATAGCTTACCATCTTGATCCATGATTTGTAGTCCAACAGGACTTAAATGGGATGTTCCTCTGGGCTGCCATTGACCTCTGTACCAGGATGGGTAGAAAAAGCCTCCCCAGAAAAGGTCACATGCAGAATTCGTTATCAAGTTAAGCAACCCGTCTGACACTCACTTTGCACATCTCTGAGATGGGGACCCTTAAGCTTTTAGTTGTATGTAAACATGGAGAGCTTGTCCTGGAACTGTTAATACGGATGCTAAAACAGAAGATGAGCCTGTGTTTTTCTTACTCCAGTGTATCTGTCATTTTTCTGAAGTGAGCACGTGAAAATTTCAGTGCATTTCTGAAATGATCAACATTCAACATCCGAGGGAGTTATTTTGCATTTACCATCAACTGTCCCTATCAGCATATTCGGAGTCTAAGCAGGGACTAGAAATACATGGGAAAAGAATTGCATATATACTGAAAACATTGTAATTCCACAAGCAATTCAGGATCCATTTCCATAATGTTTACTTTGCATTAAGACAAAGAAGTAATCTCAGTATGATTTAGATCCACTAGAGGGAATGTAAAATTACATGTGGATATTACACCATTTTATGGGAAAAGATTTGAGTGAACACAGATTTTAGAATCCACTGTGTCTTGGAACCAATCTCCTGTAGATATAATTACTATGTGGTCTTAATATTTGTTAAAATTAGAGTATTTTTACTATGTAATAGAGAGTCCCAAGTGCTAATACTGTTCCAGTAGGCAGTATATGTCATTCATCAATATGGATTCTAGTATCTTTAAGAAAGACTATATATTTGAGAAAATGTCATTTTTTAAACAAAGACTACTAGCAACACTAATAATTACAATAAAAGACTATAATACTAATAGTCAATATTTGCAGAGATCGTTCTGTACTTCAAGTCCTGTTCTTAGAAATTTATGTTATTTTACTTAAGTGTATTTGAGTTCTAAGGTCATGGTGTGCCACTGTCTGGGTTAATAGCACAGTTGCACTGGCATTAGTCATTCTCGACAGAAATGCTCATAGTGAGACCAGTGTTTGTCAGATTTCTTTTTGTAAAGTGAAGTCTTCCAGTGTCCTTACACCTCAGTCATCTTGGTTCTGCCAAGACCAGTATTCCATAATGTATATGGGCCACATTCTCTCTATTCATCAGTTGAAGGACATTTAGTTTATTTCTGTTTCAAAATGGAGTTTGTATCATTGGATCAAAATAAATTATGTTTTGTTAATAAACTATGTAACTTCATCCTATACCAGCCCAATTTATATCTGTTTATTTATATTGAGGTACCTAATTATATGATAGCCATTAACTTATTTTATCTTTTTTAAAAAATATTAAGATCAAAAGTTATATGTAATTGTACAGTCAGAACAAAGTCAATAAACTTATTAGAAACAGAAAATATTCTACATCCCCATAGGTAAAATCATTATGATGAATATTATTCATGGAACATTTTTTTCTTTAACCAAAATAAATTTTCTTTAAAAAATAAATCAATAAACATTAAAAGATTAACAAAATCAAGTCAGATTTGTGGATCATTGGAAGAACAAATGATTGGAACATGTGTCCTGGTTTTCAGATGGGTGATATAAGCAGCAAAACACATGGGAAGTAGGAAAAGACAAGATCTGAGTCAATTAGGAGCCTGAGGACCATGGGAGAGGGTTGACGGGGAGGGGAGAAGAAGGGAGAGAAGCAGAGAAAAATGTACAACTCAATAAAATTAAAAAAAAATGTTGAGATGATTTACTTATAAGTTGTTACCTCCTTACCGGCACTCACCTGGGTTTGAATTCTCCCTCTCCAGTCAGTCATATCTCTCCACCCTGATGGGAATCAGACTCAGGGTCCCCAGTGCAGAGCTGATGACCACCCCTTGGGGGCTTTTCCTTGCCGCAACTCTTTCTGAGCATCTAAAGATTTAAAAAGATAAGAAGGGGGTGGAGAAAGTGGAGGAGAAAGCAAAGGAGGAGGAGGGGAGGAAGGGAAGGGAGGAAGAGGTAAAGGAGGAAAGGAAAGAGAAGGGGGAGGGGAGAAGGAGGGGAAAGAGGAAGAAAGAAAAAAACATACGTAACCAGGACCTGCAGAAAAAACAATCTAGAACTTTTATTTAGCAAGTTTCATTTCTGAGCTTTAAATGTGCTGGTTTTGACTCCGGTAATTTTACTAGACACTTATTGGAAAAGTTGTGATATGTGCTATAGGGCATGCTACCATGGAGTATAAAAATATGACAAGCTATATGAACTGGAAGTTATGGAACCACTTTTATTTTTATACATCTACAGAGAAAGTCTTCTTGATTTACCAATATGCCTGTGTGGGGCTTAATAAATAAATGGCAAAAGCGACTGAGAAACTTTGGCTAAGCTCAGGTAAGTTTCAAGCACTCAGTTACATGCAAGTCACCAGTCTGGGATGGCACTAAGAGTCCCAATAAACAAGTAACAGAATGCGATTGTGTGTTTAAAGACAGCTCCAGCATGCCCTTGCCAGTAGACGGAGGGCAAGAAGGCTGTTAGTCTGGCAACTGTGGACACGTAAGTGAGCAGGACATTTATAGTTCTTTTATTCAGGATCTAGAGAAGTCTCCAAATCTGTACTATAGCAATGGTTGATACTTGCTTCAGCTGTCCCTGATTTGCAAATTAAATAATAAAATTTTAACACCAATTTTGTCATGCCTACACACCCCCTGGTGACTTTAATCCCCAAATATTTCCATTAAGTTCCACAAATTGGCTCCATAGTGGTTGTTTTCCTCCTTGGGGGGTGTTGTGAATGACTGCACATGTTTCTTACATATTCTGAGGCTCACAGCTCTGGTATACTATTGGCAGAGATGAGCAGTTTTTAAAAACTGGTGGCCCTCACCCAACTTCCTACTTATGTTTTTTTCTGGGTAAATGACAACTGTTAGTTTACATCTTTGGATTTTCTGGTTGCTTATTTGAGTGACTGCAACTTGGAATGCCCATCTTCCTATAAAATTCTTAGATCGTCTGCTAATCATTCCTCAGCTAAGGTGGGACTTTGTGCCTACCTCCCTTCTCTAAGCTGGCTTGTGGTTTCACAGGTCTTACTTAACCTATGCTGTTACATCTTCTGTGTGCACCTCTGTAAAACTTCCCTGTTGTGTGTACAAAACGCTGGTCTCTGCAGTCATCCACCAATAGTGGTTCCTACAGTCAATTTTACCCTTCTTCTACAAAGACTTCTGAGCCCACAAAAGAGGGTGTGTGATATAGATGTGCCATTTAGAGTTGAATACTCACTAACCACTTATGTACTAAGGTCTGTTCATCATCATCTACTGCAAAGGGAAGCTTCTCAGGAAAGGGTTAAGGGCTGCATTAATCTATGAGCATGAGTCATTAGGAGTCAGTTTAATACTCACTTGCTCTCTCCTTAGGAGAGTAATAGTAATAACTTCTCCCCTAGGACTTAGGACCTGTCCGGCCACAGGATCTTGATCCCAATAACTGTTCTAAAATTGGGTTCTATCATGTGGATTGGGCCTTAGAACCCATTTGAAAAGTGGTTAGCTACTCTCATGACATTTTTTGCTACTATTGAACCATGGGGTGTCTGATAAGATAAGTTGATGCTCACTAAGTTCACAGCTACGTAAGATGGGTGGTTTCTTTTCTCCTATGGTACCATGCTGCACGGTGAAAGCTAAACAGTATAGGTGAAACTTCCAGAACAATCCCAACTTGATTTCCCCTTTTCCTATAACTCAAGTATGTGACTTCTTCAGCAGCAGAGTCTTACTGTCAAGTTCAAGAGGGTAACCAAGAGCAATAGCAATAGCCTGTATATTTTGGGAGGGGGAATCTATGGGACTTCACTGGCCAACAGAGGTAACCCAATTCTGACACTGGACTTTTGCTAGCCTGTAGCATCTAGATTGTGGAACCCTACATTATAGGCTAACTTCATTTAACAATATCCCCAATGACACACAAACACACACACACACACACACACGCACACACACACACACACATTCTTCAGTCGTTCCTCATAGGATGTTTTCAGAAGGTCTTTAGTGCTCTTTAGTGTTAGTTATTTACCTGGATATTCTCTCCTCCACCCGTCCCACCCAGCCCTATCCCATTTAACCCTTCCTCTTCTGTTATTCACTTTATATCCCTGCATTGCCTCTTCCCTCCCTGGACACCACCCTTCCCTGTGACTCCTTACTACCTTCCTGACCACCATAGATAATCTAAACAAGACATGTTTATCTAAAGAGCAAAGCTGACTTCCACAAATGAAATAAAATATGGTACATTTATCTTTTTGACTTGAGGTTCCCTCACTCACAATGGTTGTTTCCACTCCAACCATTGACAGGAGAATTTCACAATTTCATTTTTTAACTGCTGGCTAATATCCTATTGTGCAAGCATATTATATTTTTATTACCCATTAATTCATTCATGGATATCTAGGTTGTTTTCATTTCCTGGCTATTTTGAGAATAAATAGATCATGTGGCAAATAAATTTCTGGCTTTTTGAGGAAGCTCCACTCTGACTTCTATAGCAACAGCACTATTTTTCTCTCCAACTAGCAATGAAGAGTTCTCCTTTCCCCCATGTGTGAACTCTATGCTTATCACAAGTTTGGAGAAGGCTATAAAGAACTACATCCCCTGACACATAAAATCTAGCACAATATACTCATAAAATTGACACTTGAAATCATCTTGATGAGTTTTTGTATTTCCTTACCTCACATAATTAATAGAAAAGAACACATAAAATATGTTTGCTGACTCTCTTGGGATTTAATATTAATATGACTTTGGTAATCTATAACTTGATTCCTTTTTGTTTTGTTTGTTTGTTTACTTATTGTGTGTTCATGTGAAGGGTCACACACATGCCATAGGACCCTGCAGTGGTCAGAAGACAAACTTGGGAATTAATCTTTGCCTTCCACCTTGTATGAGAGGATTTCTCTTGCTGTCCCCTGCTAGCTGGCCCAGGGCCTTCAGGGGACTCTCCTGACAGCCATCTCCATATAGGGGTTACTGGAGTCACAGATGCATGAGTTATTGCATGTGGAGATTATGTTAGGTATTTTGAACTTGAAGGTGCTCTAGGTACTGCTGCATAAAAGTTAATTTCTTTTTTGATAACCAGAACATTTTTGTGCTAAAATAGATCAATGGTTTCAGGGATATTTGATTGATATGAGCAACTCTTTCAATTTCTTACATGGGGTTTCTGTTTGTCTAAGTCGTGACTTTAATAATAAATGGCTACCTTTGACTCCTTATTACAAGGAAAAACCAAAATCTTATGAACTTTTATTGGTAGATGCTTACATTTCTTTGAAACCAAATGACTTAGATAAAAACATTGCTCTTGTTCGATTCAAAAAATCTACCAGTAAGTAGGTTCTAAACCTACTAGTAAGCCCCCAAATTATCAACCCATGCATATCTGAGCTATATTTAGCCTAGTGTCCAAAGGAAAACAGTGAAAACATCACGGTATATTCAGTTGCATTAGTCTATTTATGTTGTTGTAGAGTTTCAAAACTTTCTCAGGACCACAAATGAATGCCTCACAACCATTAAATTATCACCCCTCTTTCTTATTCCCCTGCCCCTATGAACTAATAACTTGCTCCCAAGACTTTCCTAATATAGATATTCCCTATAGAGTATATAATACACAGATATTCCATATAGCTTCATTCACTTAGCTTGCTTTCAAGATTCATCCACAGGGCAGGAGGTATCAATATTCCATCCTTTTGGAATAATTTTCCATTGCATGTATATACCACATTCAATTCCTCCTTGGTTGACAGACATTAAATTGCTCTCACTACTTCACCCATGTTTAATAGTACTGCTATGGTACATCCATGTAAAGGTTTTTATTATCTGTTTTTAATTATTTTTAATACATACCCAGGTGTGTAATTTGAGGGTTTTAGATAATTCTAGGTTTAATTTATTGAGATACGGCCAAATGCTTGTCAACACATCCTTTTATGGGAAGTACATTTATTTTAAATATAGTTCTCAATATTCATATGTGAGGTAGACAAATTTGTTATTTCAATGACATGACTGGAGGTTTGAGGTGTTGATAACTTATTCAAGGTCAGTACATATAGTTATTGTTCTCCTGAGGGTAGTCACCACCCAGAAGACTATGTCAAACAAACTAACAAAGACTTTGACAGTAAGCTACCCCTGATGTATTGATTTCTTACAATATAGAAGAATACTGCTACTAAGGTGGCTTTTATTTTGCCGTTGACTGAATTAAACATTCCCAACCAACATTCTCATTTGCTCTTAGGATTAACTTGAGTAGAAGACTGCTTGTTCATTTCCCTGCTGCTCAGACCAGAATAATCACACAGGAACTATATTAATTGCAACACTGCTTGGCCAATGACTCTGGAATATTCCTAGCTAACTCTTACACCTTAAATTAACCCATTTCTATTAATCTGTGTATCGCCACAAGGCTGTGACTTACAAGTAAAGATTCTGGTCATGTTTGTCTCCTTTGGCAGCTACATGGCATCTCCAAGACACTGCCTACTCTATCTCTGGTCTGATTTCCTGCTTGGTTTTACTCTGCTTATCCATTGACCCAAACACCTTTATTCATCTACCAATAAAAACAATGCATATACAGAAGGACCTCCCACATCATTAACTACTTCCTACAAACCAATCTTAACAACATGTGAAGTTGTTCCCAGTACACAGCACCCACCCATCTACACCGTAATCTCTGTTCAATCTAAAATGCCAAGAATGAGAGTAGCTATATATTGTTTTGGTTTTGGGTTATTTATTTTCTTTTTATTTCCTTTTTTGCCTTGCTATAAAAGGGAATATAACAGTTTTAGAAAGACAATACCATTAAAACTATGATTGCAGACATCAAGTGAATGCTGTCAATTCTGAACTCTCCAGGCATCAAAGTCACACTCTTGTCTTAAAGATAAAAGTCACAGTATGCACTATTCCATAGGGATTTCCTTACAAAGTTCTAGATGTCACCGAGTATGACTGGTGGGTAATTCTCTTATCTGTACCCATTAAGTTGTAATTCTAAACATCCTTAAACACATTAATAAATTGCTTTAGTTTTAGTTTGATTTTGGGTATCACAGAGCTCACAAATAAAAAACAGAGAATCTCAGAGCTCATCCTCCACTCTTGTATGATATATAGATAATGACTAAGAAAAGTTAAAGGAATGTGATCACACAATAGCTGCTAGAGTGTAGAGCATCCTTTTTTTTTCTTGGATGGGGAGATTTCAAGACAGGGTTTTTCTGTGTATCAGTCCTAGCTGTTCTGAAACTAGTTCTGTAGATCAGGGTGGCCTTGAACTTACAGAGATCTACCTCCCTTTGCCTTCCATGTGCTGGGATTAAGGGTGTACACCACCATTGCCCAGCATGTTGAGTATTCTTAATAAGGAACAGTGACTTCAGAGAGTTTCTTAATGGATGATTTCAGCTAGGGACATCCCCTTGGACACCTGGGAACCACTCTAGAGCCAACTCTCTTGCCAACCCTAAAATGGCTCTCTTAATTAAGATATCTTCTTCCCTGCTCCCATATCCGCCCTTCCTCCATCTCAACCATCCCA